>CAJJDN010000105.1:37906-123083 GCA_905182985.1 Paramecium sonneborni | reverse complement strand
TATCTTATACATTATTTTATCTAAAATATAAATTTTAAATAATAATTCACTCTTACGATATGACATTTAAACTAAAAATTAGATCTTTTTGAATTTTTGTATTTCCATACTCCAAGTTTAAGAATAATTCAAATGTAAAGAAATTTCAATATTTTATAGTCAAACCTAATTAATTTGATTGATTTATTTAAATTATTTATTTTTTTTTTTTAAATGATACCTTATTGCTAGATACTCTAAAGTATTATTTTTATATTGTATACTTATTAATTGATGTTAATATGAAATGATTCTTAATTATTTTTAATTTTTTTAATTTTTATCTCAGAATTATAATTAAAATTTGATGAAAGTATTTTAATTAAAGCAAGAGGTTTTATAAAATTAAAAATATATACTTGATAGTCGTATTAAACGAAAAATATTTCAATAAATTTAAATTATGGATTCTGTAATATGGGTAGCAAACTTTGAATTTCTGATAATTTTAGTATAAAAGTATTAATATTGCATATTACGTAAATTCCATCAAAAATTATTTAGATTTACTCAATATTTATTGTAAATATTTGCAGTTGATAGAGCATGAATTCAAAAAGTATAATTGTAAAATAAACAAAGACTGGTATTTTTTTTCAAGTCAAAATGCAATAGATTAACTAATAATCTTTATGAATATGAATTTAAAAAAATAAGTTTGAATATATAGTGAATTAAATAATATAGATAAGTATATAGGAAGTCAAATACTCAAAAGTCTCAAGAATTTTTCCTCTTCTATTTCCCTAACTTCTCTCGATAGTTTTTTATATTTTTTCAAATATGATTTTAAATTTATTTATTTTTTCTACCTTAATCTTTTTTCAATTAATCTTATCAACTTTTGAATGCTCATTCTTATTTCTTATATGCTTCTCATGATATTTCAAAATTTAAAGAAAAAATCTTGTTATTTTTAATACTTATATATTAAAATCTAATTAATTAATATTTATATAATGGATTAAAACATTTAATTCTTGATAAGCAATTTAAATTCAGAACTATCAAAAATAGAGATATTAATTTAAATATATTTAATTTGCAAGATTGAATAGTTTTCATTAATTTTGGGGTGCTCTACAAATAGGACAACTGGGGACTAGATTTTCTTGAAACTACTTAATAAATTTTAAGATACTTTTTTTTAAAACCAATTAGAAATACATTCAGAATGAAAGATATGAGTAGGATGACAATGTAACTATTATATGTTTCCAGTAGCCTCTAATTCTTCAAAACATATTTAGCATTAAATTTTTTCTTCAATATTGTTTATGTTAAAATTTTATTGTAAGGCTTGTTGTTATCTTTGATCAGCTTGTGGCTCTAAGATCTAAATATCTTGTTATTCATTTTCAAGCAAAGATTCGAATAAAACTGAACCATTATCCATGGATTGCATTACTTAAAATTATACTTATGAAGCTCTTCTATGCAAAATTTTCATTTTATAATATTATCTAATTCTTCTAGGCATTTCTATAAATATTCCTAATGCCGTCAAGGTAAGTTCACAAAAAGATGTTAAACAAAGTATACCAACAAGATAGAAATTAAGATCTGATTAAAAACTCTATTCAAAGAACAATTAAACAATAACCCCAGCAGACAAGATAAAATAAAAGATATCCTTTGATTCACAACAATTATTATGAAAAGCTATTTTTATTCTGGTATAAAATTTTGAGCAAGTCGATACTTTATATAGGCATCCTAGAAATTAAATTTAAATTACCCAAATCAATCATTTACTCTAATCCTAGATTCTAGTTATTGTTTGCTCGTTCTGTTTCACTAATTAAAAAGCACATAGAAAGTACATTCAATTGTTACTTTGATGCCAAATATTGATTGATGAAGACAACTAACATCAAAAAATTTGCTATAATAAGTTCTGCTAAAAAAATGAGTTGATAAAAAGTATTTTTCAAGATTATAAAACCAATACAACCACTAATTAATCCAATTAGAGTAAGAGATCCTTAAAATTTATTTTACTTTCGAAAGCTTTTGATGGAATGTGCAGCACTTTTACTAATGATCATAAAAATAATATATTATGTTATATAAAATATATTTATATATGTTCTATTTGCAATTTATAATTCTTAGAATAATCTTTTAAAAATAAATCTATAAATATTAGATCCAAGTCATTTTGGTAAAATTTATTACAAGTAATAAAATAGACATTAATAAATTAAATAAAGCTGCTCACATATTATATTAATATAAAAAATGAATTAATTGGTATCAATTGATTCAACGTTATAAGCCAATTTAGAACGTCTTAGCTATTTGATGGCCTAAAAGAAAGAGAAGAAACCAGACTTTAGAGATTAATTTTAAACTCACTCAAACACTAAGAAAATATTCGTTAATTTGAGAGCATTTGTCAAGTAACCTTAACCTCCTTCTCCTCCCTCTTAGAACTAACAAAAAGAATAAAAAATTGCTTCATTAACAACTACTACATAAACTCAGACTCCAAAAACACCTAATCATAGATAATAGTTTCTAAGAAATTAGTCATTAGCCTAACTAGAACCTTTTATTAGAAGGTAAGAAATATCAGCAAACAATATAATGAGTGAAAGAACAAATACTAAAGCATGTTATAAGAATTGGGTTGGTTTATCAGTAATAGAAAGAAATGATTTATTTTTAAAGAAAAAATAGGAAAAATTAAAAAAAATGAGAGAGAATAAAGATGAATAAGAAATTAGTAAATGCACCTTTACTCCTCATTTTTATAACTAAATTCACATTGAAAGACCTTCTTCATGTTTTCAAAACAAATCTTATTAAGATATTCATAAATTAAGAAAGAACTAAAATGAAAAATTATATTGATCAAACTATTTCCACTTTTTATTTCATAAACATTTACAATATTTTCATAATTTAATTCAATTTAAGAATCATTCATAATAAACAAATATTTTTAATTAATATGATTTTAAATTCAAGATATCCAAATCTATTTCGAATAGTGCTCAGAAGAACTAACTTCTGATTATCTTTATGGATTTTTAATACGTCCTTAATTTTATTTGAACTAAAAATTTTATTATAAATTGAAACTTGTCTTGATTATTTTAATTCAACTAATGTTGTAAATGGTAAAAACTGCTTTAATCTTTCTGGTTTAACTTCAAGTTTAAATTTATTGATATCTTCCATATTTATTGCATAATAATCCAGGTATTCTTCAAAGACATTAACACTAATTTAATATAAAAGAGTAAATACTCATATTCAGTGTCAATTTTTGGTTTTATTTGTGCACCATTATAATATTTTTAGACTTCTTTTAAGACAACAGATAAATTATTATGAGTACTATAAATTTCAAAATCATATCCTTTTTCAAAATCATCAATTAAGGAGTAACTATGTTAACTTTTATTTTAAGTAAAATGATTTTCTTAAATTTGGTTTTCTTTTTCAACTTGATATTCTGATATAATTTAATCTACTCTTAATTTGATTTTAGAATCACTTTATTCATCAGAACTTTAGTTTTCATTAATTTTGATATGACTTACACTACTGCTTTAATAATTTAATGAAGGAGTTGAGGAATGAATTAATTATGACAGAGATTTAGTAAGGTTATAAATATCATTTTGTTTTTGAGTTATCATTTAAACTTAACTCTATTAAGCACGCATAACTTTTTAAATTTCTCTTCTTCTATTTCTATCTTCTTTAAATTTTGATTTGATTTTAATAGGTTAAACAAAGCTTTTTTCATATTAAATAGCCTTAGATTAAACTTCGTCTAAATTACATTCCTCTAAAATAAATCCTGTCATAGGGATAACAGTTTATATACTAAATGCTTCTTTTTTGATAAGAAATTAATGTTTAATAGCATTATAATGTACTCTATCCTTCCTTACATATTGTTTCATAACTTATTTAATACATCTATTCTTAGTTTTATTATAAACATAAAGATCAACAATAAAATGTAATTATGGACAATCTTTAACTACATGTCCAGGTAAATCACAAGCAAAACAATGTATTTATAATACTTAAAATTGATGTTTATTAACTTCATCTTAGATTTAGTAAAATTTTTCAAATTCTTTAGGATGCTTTTATAAAATTAATAAAAAGTCTTCCCTCTTAAGAACAAATAAATCACTAAAACCTTCGCTTTTTGCAGATGCAGTTCTGTTAACATTACCAAAGAAGTTGATTTCTCCAAAGATTTATTTATTTGTAAGTTTAGCAACTACTTATCTTGTTTTAGGAAGTACAATATTGATCATTCCATCTTGTATAAAATATAAATGATGTGAGTTTTTTGGATTATCTTCCATTATAACATATTCATCTGGTTATGCAGTTTATTCGAATAGAATTTAAGTAATTTCTTTTAAAAATGTAAAAGAAAAGGTTTTGAGGAAGTATGAATATGTAGCAAGAATATTACCATTAACATGGGCTGTAAGTGAGTATTTCAACTCTTAAGATAAGTTAGCTGTTATTGCATCTAATTTAATAAGTCTACTTGAATCCCAAATATACTATAAATATTTTCTTACCCTTTATTGAAGGTGTTTAGGTATTTTCACTTTTTACATATAATTATTAATTTCAGCAATATTCTTTTTTTATTGGTCTTTTTTTTAACTCATCTATTACATGGTATTTCCGATAGAATTCATAGTAAATGATAACACTCCACATGCTATTAATAAAAAGAATATTCCACAAAATCTCTCTAAAGTTGTTTAAGGTGAAATATCTCCATAACCAACTGTAATCATTGTTGTCACAGCCCAATAAATTGATGTTACATATCGAACTTCTACAGGTTAATCATAAATTCCAGCAACTACTAACCAATTATGATTTGGATCTTCATTCATTCCTACAAAATGGAATATACATCCTAACCAATGTGACCAGAATAATACAAAAAAACTTAATTTAAGAAAACTAGCAACAGTATTTATTATTGTGTAAGTTTGAAGTTGTTCTTCAATTTTATCAAATATAACTTTTAATTTTGCTAATCTTAGTAATCTAATGATCTTAATAAATCTAAAGAATTTTAAGAGTCTCAAAATTTATGCACTCTATTATAATGTTTTAGCTTTTTCTACACTTTTCNTTCTTAGTTTTATTATAAACATAAAGATCAACAATAAAATGTAATTATGGACAATCTTTAACTACATGTCCAGGTAAATCACAAGCAAAACAATGTATTTATAATACTTAAAATTGATGTTTATTAACTTCATCTTAGATTTAGTAAAATTTTTCAAATTCTTTAGGATGCTTTTATAAAATTAATAAAAAGTCTTCCCTCTTAAGAACAAATAAATCACTAAAACCTTCGCTTTTTGCAGATGCAGTTCTGTTAACATTACCAAAGAAGTTGATTTCTCCAAAGATTTATTTATTTGTAAGTTTAGCAACTACTTATCTTGTTTTAGGAAGTACAATATTGATCATTCCATCTTGTATAAAATATAAATGATGTGAGTTTTTTGGATTATCTTCCATTATAACATATTCATCTGGTTATGCAGTTTATTCGAATAGAATTTAAGTAATTTCTTTTAAAAATGTAAAAGAAAAGGTTTTGAGGAAGTATGAATATGTAGCAAGAATATTACCATTAACATGGGCTGTAAGTGAGTATTTCAACTCTTAAGATAAGTTAGCTGTTATTGCATCTAATTTAATAAGTCTACTTGAATCCCAAATATACTATAAATATTTTCTTACCCTTTATTGAAGGTGTTTAGGTATTTTCACTTTTTACATATAATTATTAATTTCAGCAATATTCTTTTTTTATTGGTCTTTTTTTTAACTCATCTATTACATGGTATTTCCGATAGAATTCATAGTAAATGATAACACTCCACATGCTATTAATAAAAAGAATATTCCACAAAATCTCTCTAAAGTTGTTTAAGGTGAAATATCTCCATAACCAACTGTAATCATTGTTGTCACAGCCCAATAAATTGATGTTACATATCGAACTTCTACAGGTTAATCATAAATTCCAGCAACTACTAACCAATTATGATTTGGATCTTCATTCATTCCTACAAAATGGAATATACATCCTAACCAATGTGACCAGAATAATACAAAAAAACTTAATTTAAGAAAACTAGCAACAGTATTTATTATTGTGTAAGTTTGAAGTTGTTCTTCAATTTTATCAAATATAACTTTTAATTTTGCTAATCTTAGTAATCTAATGATCTTAATAAATCTAAAGAATTTTAAGAGTCTCAAAATTTATGCACTCTATTATAATGTTTTAGCTTTTTCTACACTTTTCGTATTTATCTCGGTATCTTCGGCATTCGTAACAAGTATTGATTCGATGATCTATTTATGATTGCTTTGTTTAATACCATATCATATGGGAAAGATGCAATAATGTCTAACCAAAACCACAGTTTCATATACTGTTTAAATATTACAGGATACTGATAATTGATGCTTCCTTTGATCCAGACAGCTGTATTAAACGTAACTAAAATATCAATCAAGAAAATTATAGTAATGAATGTACCTAATTCCTCGCTTATTTCAAACTCAAAGCTAATTCTAAATGGTATTGATAAAATTTCATAGAATATTAGTAACATACACAGAAAATCCCATAAAATTTTAAGAGTGCCATCAGGAGAAAATACAATAGATTCTAAAAGGGTTAGTTATTTTTTTGGTTTTGTTCTTTGTTCAATTTGATTACTATTCTTCATTGATGAAAGTGCTAAGGTAAGAGTCACTTCCTTAGTTCTTTCTTTCTTTTCTGCTTAAATATCATTATCAAAAGGTGTCTTAAAATCATTTATTTTCTATTCATGTCTAGAATGATGAAATGACTTATTTAATAGTAATGAAATGCAATTACTTTGTCATTCAAAATATATTATTCAGTAGGAGACAAACATAGATATGTCTTACGATCTGATATAGACTTCTTTATAAATTCTTATCGTTTTCTATCTCTTTCTGTATGTTTATTAAAATGTTGTTTTTCTAAAAGGTTAGTCTTTAGAAATTTTTTAACAATAATTGACATTAATTTAATATGAGAACAACTCGGATTGCTCAAACTAAACAACAAGGTAATTAAAATAAGTTGACTTCAATCAAAAACACTCTTAAGTTTCAATTCGAAGATGAAAATGATAAAAATAATGATCGTACAACAAGTCCATCAATAACTATTAAAGATTTATGTTAAGAAGATAAAGCCAAAATAGGAGATCTAATTAAAAGATTAGCTTAAGAGTAAGAAGAAAATAAAAAGCTTTAAGAGTAAATAAAATAAAAAGAAGAAGAATGCAAAAAGTAGGTAACTAAATACAAATAACTTTCTGAATCAGCAAAAAAAGAATAAAAATAAACAGAAGAGAAATTCAAAGAATCTTTAGAAGTAATTAAGAAATTGCAATAGTAAGAATAACTAATTTAAGAATAAATGCTTTTAACAAGAGTGAATAAATTTGACTCATTCACCTAATATGAAATAGAGAACAAAGAAAATAATTCTAAAGTTTCCTAACCACCTTCATTACCACCTCCAAAATAATAAAAGAGTGAAATTTTGTAATTAAAAGCAGAAATAGAAGAATTTACAAATAGTTTGAAATAGTTATAGTTTGAATCAAGCAGTTAAGAAAAATAAGATATTTCTCTATTAAGAAGAGTACTTAAACCAGAAACTAAATACGAAAAACAAAAAGTGATTCCAAGACATTTCACACCTGTAAATGTGCCAAAGCCCGAACAAAAGAAACATATTGAAGTCTAAACTATAGATTATGGAAATATTATAAATCCTCATTAAAATTCAGCAGATAAATAAATCTAAACTGAAACTGAAAGCTTTGTTATAAATTCTCAAACATCTAATTTTTTCAAAAAAGAACCAGAGTAAATTCAACCTCAAATTAATATCAAAACTCCAGCAACCTAAAAAAGCAATTAAACTACTATTAGATTTTGTGAAGAATTTAAAGCTTTGGAAGATAAACTTAAATAAAATCAGAATCAATATTATAATCCTAATCATGATTTTTCTGTATAATCAGATAGTTTTTAATAAAACTAGCATTTATAGGATGAATCATCAGATGATGAAGAAGAATATAATATTGCTTAAGAATTGCTTAAACGTAAAAATCAAAGAATTTCACAACAATATTAAAAAAGGTCATCAATTGGATCTCAAAGAGGTTTATTATAATAATAATAAATTTCTGATGTTAGTATATAAAAATAACAATAGTTTCTCTAGAATAATAGTTATTAATAATAAATATAGAATCCTTATTATTAATAATAAACTTCATCAGCTTAATAATAGAATCTAATTTCATCAAATTATTTCAAAACTAATACTCTAAGTTTTAATTTAACTAATTAAGAATATACACCATAATAATCAGTTCAAAAATCTGCTGAATAATTTGGATCTAGCGTTATGCAGACACCTCAATAGAGAGATATGATTACTTAATAGTTATAATTTTCTTAATAAGAAGAAGAAATAGATTCAGTTATAACTAGTTTAAATGGAAGATCATTCAATAAACCTAATGTTTTATAGTAAGAAGAATATCCAATGATTGAATAGTAACAAGAGTCTTATTCTTCAGAGTCTTCAATACCTAGAGAAGAATATTAAAAATTAATTGATAAGTACATGAAAGATAATTAAGATTCAGAAGATGATTGAATATAATAATAAAAACTATATAACAACAATTAATTTATATTAAATTTTTAATGAGTAGAAGATAAAATGCAAATGATGATAATTTGAACTGGATACTTAAATATCCAAACGAATTTTCATAAGAGGATATTGAATCTTAACATATGCATGTACTTAAGTAAGAACAATTTGGGTAATTAAAAGAATAAGATGAGATTTTGAATGCATAACTTTATACTTTTTGGAATGGAAATATGGAGTGTAGTAAATTTATTTTAATGCCAAATTTACTTATTAAGGTAACCATTTAAAATGGCTTTTTATAAATACCATAAACATAATTTAATTAAGGAGGAGCAACATATTATTTATCCTTATCTGAGTGTACAATTACTTAGAAAATGATTCAACATAGATCATCATAAGCCTTTGGCATGCTTTTAACAAATTCAATTGGAACTACCTATGTTTTCTTTTCTAATTTTGTAACATTTAGAACATGGTATAAATAAATGAAACAATTTTGTAAACTCACAGGTTTTCTTGATAAATATAAATTGGGAGATAAACTGCTTCCTGGATTCTATACTTGTACAAAGAAAAAAAAGAAAACCTAATATACAGTTTAGATATATAAAAGCGATGATTTTGAACAATGTTAAGAATTG
Organism: Paramecium sonneborni; assembly: GCA_905182985.1. Taxonomy (NCBI): domain Eukaryota; phylum Ciliophora; class Oligohymenophorea; order Peniculida; family Parameciidae; genus Paramecium; species Paramecium sonneborni. The sequence goes on along the minus strand of CAJJDN010000105.1, from coordinate 113,654 downwards.
GAAGATGCTGTCTATAATGAAATATAAATATTGAGAAGTATCAAACATTAATCTTTGTTGGAATTAAAGAGAGTTTATGAAAATAATAAGTATCTTTTCATTGTATATGAATATTATAAAGGGGAAACACTATTCAATTTGTTAAATTCCAATCTTTAATTACATGAAGTTCAAATAGCCTCTGTATTTATTTCAATTATTTTAGATAATTTATTAAATCTTATAAGTTATCAAATTTCTTGATTAACATCAATTTTATCATGGTAGTATCAATCCATAAAATGTACTTATCAACACTCAGCATCAGATGTTATAAATTACATTAATAAATTTATCATTTAAAGAATATAAGGTAAATGATAAATTGGATTGGATTTTAAATCGAGCAGTTGAATCTTTCTTAGCTCCAGAAATATTTGATGGTATTGCACCAAATATATCAACTGATATTTATGCATTAGGATGTGTACTATATTTTATGACATATTATGATTCAAAAAAATATGAAGTAAATTTTATTGTTTATAAACTAGATTAAAAATGAAGATAAGGATTTTTATAATGTAATGGATAATTTTGAAATTCAAAAAAATAGAATTGATGAAAGTGAATAATAATTAAAAATTGGCTTCTAATAAAATCAATAAAAAAGTAAAGTTAGTTCCTCATAATTGGATCTTTTACGTAAAATGTTAGATGTTGATGCAAGTAAGTATTTAATAATATGAGATAAAAGATTGACAATAAAAGAAGCTACTAAACATCATTGGTTTGTAAATGTTAAAAGCAAAATTAAATCTTTAAAAGTTGAAAGAAAAAGAAAAAAACCACTTCCTAGTTTAAGAACTATTATTGAATTAAGAGAAATGAGTGAAATGGATGTGAGAATGACAATTATTTAATAGTAATAAAGTGGATTAAATGCTTTACATAATATGAATTCTAAATTATAATCAACTCCTTCAAATACAAAACGTACTTTAATTTATACATAATAACCCTCTAAATTAAGTTAGTTTGTAGCAAAGAATGAATTTGATGATGATTATGAAAGTAAGAATTTTATTTTTTATATTTTAGTACCTGATGAAGATCTTTTTTTGGAAGTACCAGTAATTAATCGTAAAAGAGAACCAAAAAAAAGACCATCCAATATCAAATTGCTCTGAAAAAATTAAAACTATTCAATTTTTAATTAATAATTATTTAATTCTTAAAATTTAGTGAAATATAAATCATGATTTTGGCTTCTAAACTATTGGCTCATCTATTTCATCACATTTAAATGATTGATTGTTTGATAAAGGAGAGCAAGGACTTCTCAATAAACTATTAGAAAATCTCCTTTTTATAGAGGAAGAGTTCTTTATATTTAATATCAAATTACATTGCAATGATCTAAATATTATTAAAGTTAGTTATCAATATATGATTTTGATAAATTTGGAGTAAGTTTTGGTATGAATTGATATTAACTACTTCTAATTTACTAACATTATAGAGGTGAAACATTTGGTCTATTTTCCTTTTCTACATCTCCTTCTGTCAGTTTTTAATTAATTAAAGACTTTGGATTAATCAAAGGTGGTGGCAAATTTTTTAAAATTTCAATTTACTCTTTTGAAAACAAGATTTTCTTCAAAAGATCTATCTCTTATAATCTTTTCAAGATTGTTACAATATCTAGGTTTTTAATTATTTTTTTTTTAGCTTTCAAAAATTAATAATGCTTTTCTTTTTTAAATCCAAATATGATTAAAAACGTTTCAATAAAAGATTTATTAAGCTTTTAATTTTCATGATTACATAAATTTTCATTATGTTTATTATTGATTTAAACTGGAAATTAAGATTCTCTTTCACTCTAAATTAATTAATTTTTTGTTTGAGGTTATATTTATTTATCTAATTCATCAAATCGAAAAAGAGAATTCGCAATTTCTAACTTCATTAAATTTTCAATAATTGGTTTAGAAATTATAGCAACAATTAAAATAAATAATTATAATATTCCTCCTAGCTTTGCTAAAATTGTTTGCAATTTAATATATGTTCTTAAGTTATTTGTCTGCTTATAGTCTAATCTAATAACATGAAGAACTAAATATTATTAATTATAAAAGTCTGATATTTCTCTCCATTCTGTTTATTAAATATTGTATTAAATGTTCTCTTATTACCAAATCAACCCTTCATCTGTAATTGTTTTTACTATTCTATACTATTATACAATCATTTTTGATGTGCTCGATGAAAATCCAGTAAATTCATTGGTTATAATCTATTTATAAGGCTATCCAGGATGATCAAGTTAAGATAAATAATCCGTTTTATAGACATTATAATGACCAGCTTATAAGATATCATCAATTTCTTCTTAAGGAGCGCAGCTTTGTTAATTGGTTGTATTTTAACATGCAGAAAATTATATAAACAAATACTTGTATTCTAAAGCATTGAATTAACCTTTTAAAACCTAATTTATCAATTTTTTTATACTGGGGGATTGTTATTTAAGTAATCTCTATTAATACATTAAACTCCTCCTAATCTTATGGTATTAAAATAGCCTTATTATAATTCAGTTGTAAAATGAGACATGTTGCAAGTTTCTATTGGCATCTCAACACACCTGATTTTACAAAATTTTATACTTCAATGTCACTGTTACATTGCCTGTTTTCCCATCTTTAATTCTTTCTCTAGTGCACTGACTAACATTTAAGTTAAAGTATTTATTTATTCCTATCAATGGCTAAGAGAAGCGATTAGCAATTGATATGGCTAGTGTAAAATTATCATTATTAAGATAATAAGACTATTTTATTAGTTTTGTTTACATCTGTTTCTATCACTTATAATTCTGTTTAATATATAGAGGGTTTTGATTTGGAAATCATAGATGAGATTTCTGTTATCACATAGTAAGCACTAAGGGTTCCTATCAAAAGTGACATTAAAAATCCTAATTTAGAAGTGTATTTATTTCGATTAAGAACTGTAAAGCTTGGAAGTTGACCAAATATGTCTAATTGATACATAAATTCATTTTTCAACATTATGAAAGTCTTGGTAATGTTTTCAAATATCTTTGGCATAATTTAATTAAATAACAAAGTTTTTTAAGAATTATTATGGATAAAAAGTTATTTAGATAATATTGCTACTTAATTTTTTTATTCTTTACTCATTATAAATAGGTAAAGATAAGTCATTTTAAAATAATAGTAAACATAAAATTAGAGTTATAAAAATAATCCATACTTTTAAATCAATCAAAGATTAATTGTAGAAAAATATATTTCATAATATTAATAATTATTAAGGTGTTATCAATCTTAATCTCAAGTTTTTATTTAAAGTATTTTACTTATAAAATAATACTTTTTCTTTTTCACACCAATTTTAATTCTATCAAATTATTCATATTTGGATAATCATCTATGCTGATGATTTTTGGTGCCAAATTAAAGAAAAAATTATTAGAATTAATTATAATTTCTCATTTTTTGAGTCGGTTCGAATTGAATTTCTTAAAAATTATGAAATCTCATTTACTAATAATGACCAAAAATTCTTAAATATTTTGAGCAATTCCAAAAATTCTTAAAAGATTACTGAAATAATTTAACGTTTATTATACAACAGTTTATTCAAAGGTTAAAATCGACTTATGTTTATTACCTTGATTTAATATGAATAAAAAGAAACTCTTAAATTTTAAACTATTATAAATAATAAGGATCTAACTACTAAATCATTTTTTGCGGGATTAAGAAAAGAATATGTGAGTTTTATAATTTGAAATTCAACTTTAATTTCTCATCCATTTTATAGTTTTAGAATAATATAAATTATTAAGATTGCAATATATACAAACATCAAATTTAATAATTTGATATAATAATCATTTATCAAGAAAGTAAATAAACTTATATTAAAATATATTTTATAGAAATATTACGAATTAATTAAAGAAATCAGATTTTTAATTTTGATTATTGTGATATAAAAAAAACTTGATGAATCATATTTGTTTAGTAAAATAATTTTTTTATTTGATTAATAAATTAAAAACAAGCGAATATGGAGAATACGAACTTTTTAAAAAGAAGGTTTAGAAGTAGTGGTTCGCTTGATATGAGAGATACAATGTCGAGTTCTTAAGGGTTTTTTAGTTCTAATAAACTATTTTTGAACTAATAAGGATTAAGTTCCAATATTTCTTCATCAACTTTAAGACATACAGCTGTCTAATATTCCTTCCCTAGAGCTCATAGATTTAATTCTTAATCAGAATATAATATTTCACTTTTAGAACTTCCAAGTTAATTAGGCAATAAAACAACTTCATAAGGATTTGGGGGAAGAATAGAAAACTTTTAATGGACTTGGTAAGAAACAAATGCAAAAGAAATGCCTAGTCCTGACAGATATGAAATAAGGGAAATTCCAGGAAAAGATAAATTAAAAAGGTCTTTCGGAGGACCTTGGGAATTATACTCAAAAACATATATTCCTTATAATAAGCACTAAGCTCCATAAATAGCTAAATTTTTACCAGGTAATAATTCAAACTATAAGAAGGTCCTGGAGAATATAGAGTTAGAAAAGATTTGGGTTAGCATAGATACAAATTTTTATTGAAAGGGAAGGGGAAAATGTTGAATGATAATCCAGATAATGGAGTTCCAGGTCCTGAGGCTTATTCTCCAACTACAAAACTTACTTCACCTTCTCGATTCAAAGTATAGAGTCAAATTTAATAATTAGGATATCACTTAAGGGATAGGTGAAAAAAAAGATCCCTTTCGATCAACTAGTACAACACCAGGTCCTGGAAAATATGAAATACCATCAGCGTTCTCGAAAAAACTTAGGGTAAGAGGAGGGGATAAGCGGGCCTTTATTTGATAATTAATAATAAAAAGCTATTAAAAGCAATTATTTTAATAGATATTTTATATAACATCTAATTTATTATTAAATGAATTTAATTTACTTTTCATTTTCATCTATAAATTTATTTTCAAATTTTAAACAGAAAGTTAATTATGAGGTTTACTCTCATTCTTCCAGATTTTACATTTATTAAGAATTCTAAAATATTAACTAGTAGTTTTTGAATCAGAACCGTAAAAAAATGATTTCCAAGCTATTTATTCAAACAAAAGTACATATATATTGGTTTTTATTATCTATCCTATTTCTGATGGCTCAAATATAAATAAAAATATTTAATATTGTGCCATATTTGTAAATATTATATTCGTTTTAAAAAATAACAAAAATTTTCCAAATTTTTTGAATAAATATTTTTTATTTACAAAAATAACTAAGTGGTTTTAATACTGCTTAATAAATGAAGGAGCATAAATCAAAGATCATTAAATAAAAAATAAATATAGAAATACAACCATTTCGAGTTACTGAATGAGAATTGAAGAAATAAGAAAGAAACTCTTTTTATTTTTTCTTCCTTTACTTAAATGAATGCTTTTATTTATATTTTTAAGTATCTANCCTAGAGCTCATAGATTTAATTCTTAATCAGAATATAATATTTCACTTTTAGAACTTCCAAGTTAATTAGGCAATAAAACAACTTCATAAGGATTTGGGGGAAGAATAGAAAACTTTTAATGGACTTGGTAAGAAACAAATGCAAAAGAAATGCCTAGTCCTGACAGATATGAAATAAGGGAAATTCCAGGAAAAGATAAATTAAAAAGGTCTTTCGGAGGACCTTGGGAATTATACTCAAAAACATATATTCCTTATAATAAGCACTAAGCTCCATAAATAGCTAAATTTTTACCAGGTAATAATTCAAACTATAAGAAGGTCCTGGAGAATATAGAGTTAGAAAAGATTTGGGTTAGCATAGATACAAATTTTTATTGAAAGGGAAGGGGAAAATGTTGAATGATAATCCAGATAATGGAGTTCCAGGTCCTGAGGCTTATTCTCCAACTACAAAACTTACTTCACCTTCTCGATTCAAAGTATAGAGTCAAATTTAATAATTAGGATATCACTTAAGGGATAGGTGAAAAAAAAGATCCCTTTCGATCAACTAGTACAACACCAGGTCCTGGAAAATATGAAATACCATCAGCGTTCTCGAAAAAACTTAGGGTAAGAGGAGGGGATAAGCGGGCCTTTATTTGATAATTAATAATAAAAAGCTATTAAAAGCAATTATTTTAATAGATATTTTATATAACATCTAATTTATTATTAAATGAATTTAATTTACTTTTCATTTTCATCTATAAATTTATTTTCAAATTTTAAACAGAAAGTTAATTATGAGGTTTACTCTCATTCTTCCAGATTTTACATTTATTAAGAATTCTAAAATATTAACTAGTAGTTTTTGAATCAGAACCGTAAAAAAATGATTTCCAAGCTATTTATTCAAACAAAAGTACATATATATTGGTTTTTATTATCTATCCTATTTCTGATGGCTCAAATATAAATAAAAATATTTAATATTGTGCCATATTTGTAAATATTATATTCGTTTTAAAAAATAACAAAAATTTTCCAAATTTTTTGAATAAATATTTTTTATTTACAAAAATAACTAAGTGGTTTTAATACTGCTTAATAAATGAAGGAGCATAAATCAAAGATCATTAAATAAAAAATAAATATAGAAATACAACCATTTCGAGTTACTGAATGAGAATTGAAGAAATAAGAAAGAAACTCTTTTTATTTTTTCTTCCTTTACTTAAATGAATGCTTTTATTTATATTTTTAAGTATCTATGGAAAGAACATTCAAATTTTTATGTTAACACACATTATTATTATTCTTGCAACAAATCATTAAAAGAATATAATTATTTTCGGTTTTTTTGCTTAGAATATGCTTGATACAGAATTTGAGTGATAAATTTATTTGGGTTTTAATTAAAATAATAATTTCAGTTTATACAATAAAATTTTGCAGCACATCTTGAATACTTTAACTTAAGTTGATAAAAAAAAATAAAATTAGAATGTAGTTTGATACAAGAATGGATAAATTGCGTATAAATAAATGATTCAAAATATAAAACATCATATAATAAATAATTTATCCAATTTTGATCTTGAATTATATAATATTTTTTAATCCGTTTTGATGATTAAGTACTTACTTTTAGTATGTTTGATCACAGCGCCTTTTGCCCAAACACCAGAGGCAGTAGTAACTCATTATGATTTGGAAGGCAATTTGATATAAGAAGATAGCTCCTTATAAGGATCTGAGGACATAAATAGCATGAATTCAATGAACATGAATTAATAAGATTTAGATACAGGCAGCGTAGATATTATTGGAACTGACAGCATAGACTATTCTACCCCTGAAACAGAATCTTTTGAAAGTAGTAATTTAGAATCAGAAATTAATTAAGAATAAAACATGAATGACAGCATGAATATTGACCCTAATTAAATGAATTCAGAGGATTAAATTATGGTAAACAATACTATTGAGAATTCAATGCCTGAGTAAGACTCGATGTATAGCACTAATGATCCTAATGATATTAGTGCTTTAGAGCCAGAATAATAAATTGCTGAAGAAGCAAATGTTATTGAAAGCACTGAAGTTTCAAATATAGCAGATGTAAATTCTGAAGTGGTCAATCAAATAGACAATAATAATTTGATTGCAGAATCAAATTAGATTGGTAATGTAGATCCAAACAATTTTGAAATACAATAAGATAATTAAATTGATGTTTCAAACATTTTAGAGTCAAATCTTGGATTTACTGACAGTAGTATGTCAAATATTTAAAATTAAAATGAAGTTGATCCAAATATGGCATTTGATATTCTTACAAACATGGATGCATTGCAACCTTCTCCAGAAATGGAAAATGGATTTGCTTAAAGTGAAATCAATGTTGAATAAACTAAAGGAATGAAGACTGAAGATGTTAAGAATGAAGAAGGTGATCCAGCTGAAGGTTAAGGAGATGCAGGAGAAAGTGGACAAACAGATGGGTAGGATAGATAACATGATGGAGAAAATGATGGATAAAATGATGGGCAAGATGGATAAGCCGAGGAACAAACAGATGGATAAACTGATAGTTAAGATGCTTAAACTGATAGCTAAGATGCTTAAACTGATAGTTAAGATGCTTAAACTGATAGTTAAGATGCTTAAACTGATAGCTAAGATGCTTAAACTGATAGTTAAGATGCTTAAACTGATAGTTAAGATGCTTAAACTGATAGCTAACATGATGGATAACATGACGGAGAACATGATGGATAAAATGATGGATAAACTTTGCAAGCATCTCCAGAAATCGAAGATGGATTCGTTCAAAGTGAAATCAGTGTTGAAAAAACTTAAAGCAAAAAGACCCCCGTTATTTAGAATGAAGAAGGTGATCCTACAGATGGTTAAGGAGGTTCAGATAGCTAAGATTAATAAGATGGAGAACACTAAAGGGAACATTAAGGTGAACATGATGGAGAACATGATGGATAACAAGATGGAGAACATGATGGATAACAAGATGGATAACACGATGGAGAACATGATGGATAAAATGATGGAGAACATGATGGATAACACGATGGAGAACATGATGGAGAACATGATGGATAAAATGATGGAGAACATGATGGATAAAATGATGGAGAACAAGATGGATAAAATGATGGAGAACATGATGGATAAGCCGATGAACAAACAGATGAATAGGATGGATAAACTGATAGTTAAGATGCTTAAACTGATAGCTAACATGATGGAGAACATGATGGATAAACTTTGCAAGCATCTCCAGAAATCGAAGATGGATTCGCTCAAAGTGAAATCAGTGTTGAAAAAACTTAAAGCAAAAAGACCCCCGTTATTTAGAATGAAGAAGGTGATCCTACAGATGGTTAAGGAGGTTCAGATAGCTAAGATTAATAAGATGGAGAACACTAAAGGGAACATTAAGGTGAACATGATGGAGAACATGATGGATAACAAGATGGAGAACATGATGGATAAAATGATGGAGAACATGATGGATAAAATGATGGAGAACAAGATGGATAAAATGATGGAGAACATGATGGATAAAATGATGGAGAACATGATGGAGAACATGATGGATAAAATGATGGAGAACAAGATGGATAAAATGATGGAGAACATGATGGATAAAATGATGGGCATGATGGATAAGCCGATGAACAAACAGATGGATAAGATGGATAAACTGATAGTTAAGATGCTTAAACTGATAGCTAACATGATGGAGAACACTAAGGGGAACATGGAGGGGAACGAGAAAGAGGCTAATAAAACGAACTTAAAGCATCAGAATCCGCAAACAAAAAATAATTAGTTTAAGGAAACTGTATTATCATATATTCTCAATGCAACTTCAAGGGAGAAGCTTTAGAAGCTTGTAATAGTCTCAGTGAAATTGAGTATTTTTATTTTTTATTTTAGGGAATTCAAGGCATAAATTAGATCAATTTATATCCCACAAGGCTTAGGCTTGACTGTATATGATGGTGAGAACTTCACTGGTAACATGCATAAATTCAAAACTTCTTAAGAATGCTTGACAACGCCATTGTCGTTTGCACAATTAGCCAATTCAGGAAATTATTTGAAAGGGCAAAATTTGAGGTCCAGATAATGAAATAATTATAAAATTCATAAAAATATTAATCTGGGTTTTCTTTATTTCATGCATTTGATAATCATAAATCTAATTTTTAAAAACAGATTTTTTAAAACTACTTTTAAAAAATAACATCCAATTTTACAAACGAAATATTTTTATGATTGAACTATATGCAATGACAATAATTAATTGCTTAACCTAGAATATAAGTTTTTTAAAAAACATTTTATAATTTTATCTGTCTTTGTAGAGTATATAAAATGAAGAATTTTAAATTAATATTTGAAATCACATATATTAACTTCAAAATATAAGATAAAACATGAAGTATTTAAAATAGTATCAAATGATGGTAGGCTAATATCAATTTCAGAAATCATTAAACATCCGTTCTAAAATAATAAATTTTTCCTTTTGGTATCAGATGGAAATTTTGCTTATTTTGAGATATTTATGCAGACTTTTCTAACTATTTATCCAACATCAACATTTTTCAATTTTTTAGATACTTAATCAGTGTGATTTAGAACATAACTCTTTTTTAGGTAAATTCCTCACTGTAAATCCATAATCTGATTTTGGGTGAATCCTTTTTAGACCAATATAAAACTTTCTTTTGTTTTTATTTGACTAAAAATCGTTACTTTGTATCTATAAAAAATAGCTAAATAAAGTGAAAAATGTAATTTTGAATTAGAAAGTGAATAAAATAGTCGATGATTTAACAAAATTTTTGAAATTATTATACATTCAATTAAGCTTTCATAAAGAAAATGAATAATTATAATTATTGCTCAATAAATAAAAAATTTTAAATAAATTAAATAAAAACACACAGAATGCAGGGAGATAATCGCAAAATCACCTTGGGAAAATTAAGAAGATAAGGTTATAGATTAAATTAATAAAGTTTAAAAAGTAGACTAAAATTTTACTCTTTGATTCGATTGTAATAATATAAATTGGATTATAAATAACTAAACTTTGAAATTATAATTATTGGAATATTAAAATATTATATTAAGAATTTAATAATTTAAAACTCAATTACATAATCTCCACAAAAATTATAGTATTTAATTAATCTTATATTTAGTTAACTTAAATGATTAAAAGTAAATCGACTTCTTTAGTCTAAGTAATGAATGCAAAAAAATTAACTTTAAACATTTTAATGTTAAAGTATTAAAGATTTTATGAGCAGGATTCCTTATTTCAAAACTTTCAAATTCTATTGAGTTCATAAACAAACAAGTATAAGTAACCTTTCTTGTTGTGGTCACTTATGCAGGTAAATTGCCGACTAATATTTTACAATAGGATCGCAAGTTCCTGTCTTGTCTCCACCTTTAAATCTCTTACTTCAATTTATTTAGACTTGAACCAAGTATTCCTACCACTGCTGCTACTTATTTTCATTCTAAAAATATATAATATTTTTATTATTAAGTGATTATTATTATATTGATTATCATCATTTTCTTATTAAAATTAATATAAAATAATATTTCAGAGTTTATAAAATAATTTAAGTATAGAAACGCAAAGTAAGATAATTATTCAATAAATATTTAAATTTTAAATTATCATTTATTCCTTCATAACCCACCTTGCCATTACTATTTATTACTCAATAAATTATTAACACAGAGTAACTTTTAATTTTCATAAGTTTTTTTACAAAATTCCTATTTGTCTTTTCAAAGTAGGCAAAAACTATTAAATCCTCGTTTTTATTAATAATCATAATTAAATTAAAATAAGAAAGATTGTTCATGTGAAAATATTATCTAGTTTTTATTCATTTTAGCTGTTAAATTTTTTCATTAGAAAATAACACAAGAAGTTTTTTTTATCAAATATCGTTTTTTTCATTCTTTTCTACTTAATATCGAAGTTCTATAAATGATATATAATTACAAATTAATTTATGTCAAAAATGATAATTAAAAAGTTCTCAACCACTTTATCAAGAATAAAAAATGAAACAATACATTAATTAGATATTTTTGGTCAGTTGCCTAGCTTCACCGTCTTGAATAAAAGTAAATATACTTCGAACTTTGGATTTTTTATGTCATTAATCATTGGCTGTTTAGCCTTGTACTATTTGAATTCAGAGATAGCTTCTATGATTCTTAAATAAAAACCATCCATTTATTAATCAGAAAATAAAGTGATTGAGACTGAAGTACATAATTATGTTCATGATTTTAGGAGTATTCCCTTAAAAATTCTAATTTTACTCTAGCAGTATCGATTGCTAGCTAATTTTCTTAACCAATAAATGGAATTAATAAATATTACCATCTCAACATCAGTTAATGTGTTCGATAGAGAATTAAAGATGAACTAACTGGAAATACGACAGTATTGTTAGAGTAAGTTTTTTCGATAATGATTTAGCTGCTAAGAAATTCCAATAGAAACTTGTGATATGTCTCATTTTACAACTGAATTGTAATAGTAATACTTTTCAACTATCAGATTTGGAACCGTTTAGTGTATTAAAAGAGATTATTTAGAAATGAATCCATTAGTAAATATTTTTTAAGAGATTAGATCTTATAAGGACAATTTAATGCTAGGATATACAAGTATTTGTTAATTTAATTTGCACCCTGTACAAATTCAACTAGTTTCTAGGGATGTGCTCCCTAAGAAGAAATTAATAAAATTCTGGAAGCAGGACAATATAATGTGTATAAAAGTGATTACTTGACTTAACTTGAACATTCTGGATTACCATATGAATAAATTATTACAAATGAATTCACAAGTTTTTCGTTAAGTACATCAAAAACAATTGTTCATTCATACCGAATAATGCAAACTCAAACAGATCAAGGATTAATTTGGGAAGAGAGTTATATGAATACCAATTTGTAATAATAAGAATGGAGGGAAGTGTCGGACTTTTTTAATCATCAATATTTAGTTTGTCATTACATAAAATTAGATTTTAAGTAAACAAGTATAAAAAGAACTTATATTAAACTACAAACTATTCTTGCCAAAATAGGAGGCATATTATAAATATTAATAATGATAGTAGGAATATTTCTAAAACCCTTAATTGAGAATTTAATGAAATTTGAAATCGCTTCATCACTCTACAGTTATTAGGAAGAACAAGCTGAACAATAACATATATCTGGTTAAATTATATCCATTGAAAGAGATCTTTAATCACCATCAAATTTGAGTAAGTTTTCCAATTTTTATTCATCTGATGAAAAACCTCCATTTAAAAAACAAATCGTGTAAACTTCTTGTTTCAAAACTTTTCTCATAATTATTGGATTTAATAAATTTAAACACCAATAATTTTGTATAGCTAAGAAAAAAATAATTAAAAATTTAGATATTGTTACAATCCTAAAAAAATTATAAGATTTAGATACTATTAAAAAGATACTGTTTACCTAAGAATAATTAGAGTAACTCAAAAGAAGGCCTAAGCCGAAATTAAAGAAAAACAAATAAGATAGTATTATTGAGAAAAATTTGAATTAACCGGATCAAGTGTAAATTAGATCAAATTTTTTCTCTTAATAACTAACAGAAGGGTCTCAATCGAATCTATTTAAGAATTATATTGAAAATTAATTCTTATAACATGTTCACAATTCTAATTAACTACAATAACATGCTAAAACTGCCGAAGATTAACAATCAGGTTAAAACAATATTCTCTAAAGTTCTCAACATCTATCAAATTTCAATTCAAAAAAATCACATGATCCTGAGGCTCCCCATCTTCAATTTTAATAATTAGAGAAAAAATCTGATATAGAAATTTGTATCGAATAGTGAATCTTATTTTCCTAAAAATAAAGTTCAAATAATTTACTTAGATTACATAAATATATAAGATTTCATTTTATTATTTTTTAATCTCAAAATATAAATGATGCATGGTTTTTAGTTTTAAGAAGTTACTACTTTGATAAAACAGATAACGATTTGATTATTTTTTTTTTAGTTCTAAAAGCAAATCTTAAAAATTATTTAATAAAATGGCTTCTGCATTTCCAAAATTACCAGGTTTTGTTCCAACTTAAGAATTGGATGTAAATTTAACATATATCAAAGAAACCGAACTTTCGAAAAGTGTCTGCAGTAAAATAAGAGTAAAATAGAGAAATAGTAAGAAATTGAAGTTTTACAATATATTAGAAACAACAGCCAAATATAGAATACCCAGTACCTAGAAAATAGCCTATTTAAATTCCCCCTTAAACTGGAATGTTTAATCCAGATTACTTAAGTACAACACATGCTATGCACATGCCAAAAGTACTTAGATAAAAATATTAATAAGAATGTAACAAACGATTCTGAAGAGCTTTATTAGCCAAGTTGGGTAAAGATGGATAGACATGTTTTGAGATTCAGTGGTTATTTTAAAGAAGCAGTGGTTGAATCAGCTTTAGAGAATTACAGAATTCGCAAAATAACATTATTTTACTATTTAGAGGATCACTCATTAAGTATGACAGAACCAAAATAAGAAAATAGTGGAGTTCCTTAAGGGGCATTTTTGAAAAGATAAAAAGTAAGATTATATTAATAATGTAAAGGTGTTAAGAGCTGATGGTTCCAAGACATTTATTATGCCAGAAGACTTGAGAATAAATCAAGATATTGAGATATTTGGTAAAACAATTAGATTATATGATTGTGACTAATACACTAGAGAATTTTATGAAGTTTGATCATCTACTATATATGATAGGGAATAGGTTAACCTTAATCAGCATCCTTTGATCCAGGCAGTGATTCTTTTGAGACTAAGACTATGACAAAATATATACCTTAAAAAGACACAGTTATGAAGGATTATTTAGAACACAAATTAGGTGGAGGTAAAGTGACATCATAAAAATAATTTTTAGAAAATGATAGAAAAGTAAATTTAAATATCAAATTTTTAGGTGCTTAAATTTTATGTATTCTCTGATATAGATTATGTATTACATTATTATTTGGCTGATGACACTATTGAAATTAAAGAAATCAATTCAGCAAATTCTGGTCGGGTTCCATTTCCAATGATGTTGAGAAGATAAAAATTACCTCGTAAATTCTCACTTAATCAACCTGGTTAAACTTATGCTGAAGATTTTATTAGACCTTAAGACATTCAATTTGGATAACCATTAATTATTTACAATAGAAAATTTTTAATTAAAGGTTGTGATCCCTTCACTAGATATTATTATTAAGAAAAATTTAATGTTGATTTTCCTTTAGGAGGTTAAGAAGAATACTAATAAGAATAAAGATCAAGTATTTATTCTACTTATTTTAGATATCATTATTCCTCCTCATAATGGTATTGGAGATGAATAAGATTCATTAGGTTATATTTATAGGCTTTAACCAAAACCTCCAAAAAAAGATTTCTTCAAGTGGGTTGATAATCAAGTTAATTTAAGATTTTTGGCTATGTTTAATACTACTAAACCTGAAGATAAAGACAGGTAAGTTATTCAATTTCAATATAGAGTATTTGTTATAACATACTTTTTAAATGATGATAGCTTATTGGTGTATGAACCAACTGTTAGAAATTCAGGAATTCCAGATGGTAAATTCTTAGAAAAAAGAAAATATAAAAATGTGAACAATAATAATGAATATTTTGTTCCTTTAGATTTAATTGTAGGAAATGAAGTTTTGATAAATGGATGGAAATTTTAATTACTAGATTGTGATGAATTCACTAAAAAATGGTATGCTGAAAATTTTAAATGAATTTATCTGTTTTACACAACATATCTATGTTTATCAATTATTAGATAACTTAAATTTATATTCTAAATAAATATATTTTTATTAAATCATTTCCTTCAACGAAGCAATTCTTAATTAGGCAATTCATATCCTAATTCATTCTTAACATCCTCTTTAAGATCATCATATGATTTGAATTCAATTTTAACGGCTTCATTAAATTTCAAAATTTTCTTAAACGCTGTAAATTATTATTCCAATTTGAACCATAAATATTGAATCCTTCCAAACTCAGTATTTCTACATATCACAAATCTACCATCTCTAATTCCAATAAATTATTTGCAAGTAAATAAATTTAAATAATCTTTATGAATATCCTCTACTGAGGCAAATTTTAATGGTTTTTCAAAATCATAATATGTGACCCAATTTACATCTATATAATGTTAAAATTAATAATGTGTTTCATTTTCTTGGATTCTATAATGTTCTTATGCAAATAATTCATGAGTTTCAGCCAAATTTTAAAAGTTTACTTTTATAGGGAATCTATAAGATCTTGCTCCAAATCCTGGATCCACCAAAAATGTTTCATCTCTTATTTTTACACATAAAAATGCATGTGTACTTGGATAATCTGGATTATAAGGGCTATTTGGTTCTCGAACTTAACATCTAATCAATTCCACATTAAACCCTAAATATCCTAAAATATAATAAAGTAAAAGTTCATGCTCATAACATAATCCGCCTATTTTTTATACGCATAGTCTCTGTAAAATGTCAGCAAATTCCATAGAAATTGGTTTCAATTCTTTCAAATGCAATTCACAATTTTAATAAAAATTGTATATTAACTGTTTGTTTGTTAAAAGATATAATGCTTCAACTGGAAACTGATAACTTTATGTCAATTGGAAGTCCAATACCTTTTAAATAAGTTTGATACTCTTCTTAGGATATTTATTATTTCATAATAATTAAATTAATAATAATATTATCTATCAATTTACTTTGATCAGAACTCAATTANGTAAATTCTTAGAAAAAAGAAAATATAAAAATGTGAACAATAATAATGAATATTTTGTTCCTTTAGATTTAATTGTAGGAAATGAAGTTTTGATAAATGGATGGAAATTTTAATTACTAGATTGTGATGAATTCACTAAAAAATGGTATGCTGAAAATTTTAAATGAATTTATCTGTTTTACACAACATATCTATGTTTATCAATTATTAGATAACTTAAATTTATATTCTAAATAAATATATTTTTATTAAATCATTTCCTTCAACGAAGCAATTCTTAATTAGGCAATTCATATCCTAATTCATTCTTAACATCCTCTTTAAGATCATCATATGATTTGAATTCAATTTTAACGGCTTCATTAAATTTCAAAATTTTCTTAAACGCTGTAAATTATTATTCCAATTTGAACCATAAATATTGAATCCTTCCAAACTCAGTATTTCTACATATCACAAATCTACCATCTCTAATTCCAATAAATTATTTGCAAGTAAATAAATTTAAATAATCTTTATGAATATCCTCTACTGAGGCAAATTTTAATGGTTTTTCAAAATCATAATATGTGACCCAATTTACATCTATATAATGTTAAAATTAATAATGTGTTTCATTTTCTTGGATTCTATAATGTTCTTATGCAAATAATTCATGAGTTTCAGCCAAATTTTAAAAGTTTACTTTTATAGGGAATCTATAAGATCTTGCTCCAAATCCTGGATCCACCAAAAATGTTTCATCTCTTATTTTTACACATAAAAATGCATGTGTACTTGGATAATCTGGATTATAAGGGCTATTTGGTTCTCGAACTTAACATCTAATCAATTCCACATTAAACCCTAAATATCCTAAAATATAATAAAGTAAAAGTTCATGCTCATAACATAATCCGCCTATTTTTTATACGCATAGTCTCTGTAAAATGTCAGCAAATTCCATAGAAATTGGTTTCAATTCTTTCAAATGCAATTCACAATTTTAATAAAAATTGTATATTAACTGTTTGTTTGTTAAAAGATATAATGCTTCAACTGGAAACTGATAACTTTATGTCAATTGGAAGTCCAATACCTTTTAAATAAGTTTGATACTCTTCTTAGGATATTTATTATTTCATAATAATTAAATTAATAATAATATTATCTATCAATTTACTTTGATCAGAACTCAATTATTATTCAGAGCAAAAAAATAATAAACTTAAACAAAAATTAATTTTTATTCTTTAATAATTTCTTATTCATGCTGAATAAAATAAATTATTAATTTAATTTAATAATTAATTGACCTTTTTCTAAAATCCATCAGAAAAAAAATTGTTTTTAAGATTCAAACTAATGATTCCTAATTTACGTTAAAAATAATAATTAAAATATTTTAATTACGAAATTTAGAAAAGTTTTGATTAATTATTTTAATAATCTTATAAGAACCAAATCAACAAACAATAAATTATTTTTAATTAATTTAATATCAATTTTACTTATATTCGTGATAAATATTGTAATTTAAAATATAAAAAAAAGGCAAATAGTTTAAAATTAATGTACTTTTAATTTTTTATTTCATTTAATTTCTGAAAAATCTGGTAAATCAAAACCCAATTCCTTTTTAACATCATTTTTTAAGTCTTAATAACTTTTATACTCTATTTTGGATACCTCATCAAATTTAAAGATTTTTTTAAATGATGTAAATTCTTTTTCCATTCTAAACCAAAAGAATTAAATTCTTCCTTCTTCAGTATATTTGCAAAGTTAGAATCTATTATCTCTCACTCCAGAAAATTTATCGTAAGTAAATAAGTAATGGTAATCTTGATGGATTTCTTCGATTGTTGAGAATTTGAGTGGTTTTAAGAAATGAAAATACGTCATCCATTTGTCGCCTATGAAATGTTAAAATTAATAATGAGTCTCGTTTTCTGTAAATCTATACCACTCTAAAGGAAACAAATCATAAGATGCATTCAGATTTTAAAAGTCAATTTTTATTGGAAATCTTAGCGATCTTGTTCCAAAACCAGGATCAGTCATATATTTTTCATCTCCTATAGTAACAAGTAAAAATGCATGAGTGCTTGGAAACTCAGGATCATATGGACAGCCAGCCTCTTAAACAAAGCTTCTAATAAATTCCACTTTAAATCCTAAATATTGAAGAATATAATAAAATAATAATTCATGTTCATAGCATAGTCCACCTACTTTCTAAATACACAATCTTTTCAAGATATCCGTAAATTAAAGGGAGATTTGTTTTGACTCCTTCAAATGTAAATTAATATTTTGATAAAAAGTGTACATAAGTTGCTTATTAGCTAAGAGATATAAAGTTTCAACTGTAACTGATAAATTGATATCAGCCGGAAGTCCAATACATTTTAAATAAGTCTTAAAATCTTCTTATGAGATTTTTATATTTTATTCCATAATAATTTAATAATAAGAAATCAAAGAAAGTGATTTTAATAATATTTATTTATTTATGTACAATATTTTCACTAATAGAAGATCAGTTTTTTTTATGATTTCAGATATTTTAACAATATTGATATATAAAAATATGGTTGTTAAAATATCTAATTTAAGACTGAATTTAAATAGTTCTTTCAATTATTTTTTCAAATCCTTAAAAAATTTATTTTTGAAAACTGATTATTTTGAAATATTGGCGTAAAAGATTTCAAAATCATTTCATGTAAAATGACTTAAAATAGAGTTTCAGTTTAAATAGGTTGCCTTGCTTATGATATCATGAATAAAACATATTGAGTTCGTTTTCAAATTCTTCATAGTTTGCAAACTCAAATACATGGATTTTTTTGAAAGCTGTAAATTATTATTTAATTCGAAATCAAAAATATTAAATTTTTCCATATTCCGTATTTTTACAAATCTATAACCTATAATCTCTTCAGACTAAGAATTTTTGGCAAGTTCGAAAATTGTAGAGTTTAAAATTTAATAGGTTTTTCATGTTACCCATTTTCCATCAATAACATGCTCTAACTAATAAAGTGTTTCATTTTCTGTAATTCTGAAATGTTCAAAAGGAAATAAATCATAAGATACTGACAGATTTTAGAAGTCAACTTTTATTGGAAATCTCAATGATCTAATTTCGAATCCAATATAAATTAAAAAGATTTCATCTTTTATTGTAACATGCAAAAAATTATGTGTAGTAGGATAATCAGGATTATAAGGTCCTACTTCTTATACATAGCATCTAATCAATTCCACATAAAATCCAAGATGTTTAAGAACATAATAAAGTAATAGTTCATGTTCATAACACATCCTTCCTCTCTTTATAATACATAATCTCTATAAGATATCAACAAATACAAGTGAAATTGGTTTCAACTCTTTTAGATGAGCATCTGCATCTTAATAAAAAGTATATATTAATTGTTTGTTTGTTAAGAGAAATAAAGTCTCAATTGAAATGGATAATTGAATATTAGCGGGAAGTCCAATACTTACTAGATAAGTGTTTAAATCTTCAGATTTATTAATACATTTTATTTATTAAAACAAATAAAAAATATTGTAATTCAATAATTTTATTGTAAAATACATTTAATTAAAAATGTCTTTCTTTCATAAATTAAATAAAAAAATAAATTACTTTTTTTAAATAAACTAAAGAAAATGTATCTTTTGTATTTTTATTTTGAAATATTCTTAGATGAATAGTTATGACTTTTTTAATTAAATGAATGAGGAAGAGAGAAAATAAAGAAATAGAAGAAAACAATTAAAATGGATCGAATTAATGATTATAAGTTATATTCAATCATCTTCAGGTTAGATATCAAATATACTCTTTTGAGGATTTCCAAATTATTATTTATAATCCTCAGAAGCACAAGTTTAGGCTATTAAAATAAGAAGCCTTTCTAATTTGATATGTAAAGGTTATTATTATCTTTACTCCCAAGTCATATCAGGAGTAGCAGGTAAAGAAACTTTTTCTGAAATTCTGGTTAATGCTTCCATAAATTCAATAAATGCCATTTAAAATATTCTATCACTTTCCAATTCATCTATTTAGAGCATCATAGATAAATTGAAAGCCTGATAATAAATAAATAATTACTAAATCAGCATCTCTATCAACAAATTTTTCATCAAATAAACCTGCGTTTCCACAAATGTCATGTAATTCATCCAAACACATAAATTTCTTTTAACCTGGTTTAACTTTTTTACTACTAAATCTATTGTACACATTATTCAAAAGTGGTTTAAAATATTTTAGACAGTCATCACATTATTCATTAAAATAACGTTCATCTCTCCATTTTTATGCATTATATTATTCCATGATAGGCCTGCATTGTTGTAGTATCATTTAAACAGATTCTAACATAGAGCTAGCCTATTTTTATTTTAAATATTTATCATCAGCCACTCTTACCAAAAATTCCATAAATTAATATCTACATAAGGCTCTTTCAGGATTACGATAATTGCCTTTATATTCAATAGATGCTGCACAAGTTGCAATAAATTTTAAATCTAAATCTGATAATTTGAATGTTTTATTATCAACTAATTCAGTAGCTGATGAAAATTCAGTAATAACATTAGATGATATTGACCAAATATCTCCAGTAGGATTATAAGATGAATACCATCTATATGTTTCTTTAATCATTTTATAATCTTTCCATAAAAGATTTTTAACTTCATTAAGTTCATCCGGGTTTTTTACAACCTTCATGATCTTACTGCAACTCCAATCTTTTTCAAAACATTTTCTTAAGAATTCTTCATTTTCAAATCGAAAATCTTTGAACCAGATAGATATTGGAAATGTCCAGATTCTTTTTTGTTTTTTTAATTTAGGAGGAATATAAAGAGGATCTGGTGTTCTAGGTAATATTGAAGTTAAGGCTTTCAATTCCTTTTTATCCATTAATTAATAGTGACGTAATTTAGTGATGATATTTATATTATCTAATTAACAAGTTATAGAATTGCCATTAACTTTTAATTTCAATAGATGACCAAAAGGAATTTAATCAAAATTATTACTTATCATTTGATTATCAATAACAGTAAACAAGAATTAAGTTTAACCTGCAGGTACCATTAAAGGAAGCTTATATGTATTATCAAGTTTCTTAGGAATATAAACTTATTTGTAATCTTCGAAATCCATGTGTAAAAACAATGGATCACATTCTCCTTCTGGAGTCCATTCATACATCTGTTCTTGCCAACCTTAACAAATCCAACAGACATTTTCATATCTAAGAGTTGTGATTTGATCTAATCCTTTAATCCTTGGAGTTTCTCCTAATGGTTTTTATTAAGAATTTTCATCTATTATAAGAAATCCTCTAGGATCTACAATACCCCAATTACCATTAAAATGAAAACCATACATAGATCTGTTGAATTTAAGACTAGCTGCTATCAACTTACAATCTTGTAATGTGAATTGATTAGCAGATAAATCACAATGCAACATAATTTTATTACTACTCAGAAATTCACAGATCTTTTAAGTAGAATTAGATTTTTCACTGATTCCAAAACAATTCCAACTTCCATCAAATACAATCATAGTTTTATTTTCAATAAGTGCTTCAAAAATCTTCTATCCTCCTATTCCTTTTATTTGGTTCTAATTTTAATATTGTTGTAATTTACCCAATGAAGATATAATTCTTCTAATAAATCCAATTATAATATAGTATCTTTAAGGACATCTGAAACTTCATTTGTTAAATAATTCTTTGATATATTGAGTGATTTAACTTTGTTTGTTGTACTCAATAAACAATTCAAAATTTTGATTACAAACTTATCACCTAATTTATTATCTTCTAAATTGAGAACTTTTATTCTATTTTTAAATTAAGTTTATTACTTATTGTCTCTTAATTATAATTGTTAACATAAACAATCTACTCCCAATTATCCAATTTCATTTTTTGATAAGTCTAACACTATAGCTTATTTTCCAATTTAATTTAAGAGAGAGACAGCTCCACTCTATTTAATTCGGTTATTACTCAAAAAGAATTCTTTGACACCTTAATTTTGTTTTAATCCTTCTGATAACATTTTAATATATTTATCACCATAATGATGGTTGTTAATTGTAACTTATGATTCATTTCCATTCATTTTAACTAATCCTAATTTACAAGGTAATGCTTCTGAACATTCTGCTTAATTGAGCATTTATGTTTATATAGAATCATTAATTTTGTGGTATTCGTTTTGTTATCTAACTTTATTGAGTACTTTAAAATGTTAAAAATAGCTTCTTGCTGATTAAGATCCCACTAATGGTTTATGTATTTAATCTTCTAATTTTTGTTCTGGAGATTCCTGTAACTATTTTATAATATCTTTCTCATTCATTTTATTATCATCCTTTTTTAATGGTTTCAAAACATCTGAACGAGGAACTCTCTAAAACATTAGTTTTTTTGATGGAGGACTATATAACTAAGGCAAAGGAGAACCTACTTTATTAGTATACACTTACAATTAAAATCAGGTGAATTAGCTATTGATAGGGTTCTTCTAATTTCTTCTGTTTCATTAGAATGCAAGCTTGTAATCTTACGTTTAGAATTCTAAATTTAAAAATTATTGGACAACCCTATATGCATAATTTATATTTTATAAAATATATATGCAAAACAGTTAATAATAGGTTAATATACCCTAGTCAAGAATGTTAGGTGATCCTGCTTAATCATAATACCTATAAAATTCAATGGCCTAAGATCCTTAATTTTTAAGTTATCAAAATTACAGAAACGAAATTCAAGAGGAAGGAGAAATTGTAGCCGAAACAGCAAAACTAAGAAAATTGTATTTTCTTATGTTACTTCAATTCATTATTGTCATTGTTTTTAGTTATGTAAACCTGCTTTTAATTTTGGTAGTTACGTTTAGAGTCATTAGAAGATTACTTTTAAAAGAATTCTTATTGGATAATTATTCTGTCAATTGGATGCTTTTTGCTTTCATTAGCTGCCTATTTTACAAACCCAGAAAATACAGCAATAAATATAGTACTTTACGTACTATTTACAATAGCTTTATATTTCTTTTTTATATCTCTAACTGCAATTACAAATATTGAATAATCTATGATGGTAGCCTTTATGATTTTGGGATAAGTAATAATTATATTGTATAATTGTCAAGATATTTTCATAATTCTTATCCGTGATGTAAAGCAGAATTGAAATGTATTATCATTAACAATCTCTCTATGTATTAGCAGGTGGACTTATCATCTTCTAATTATTTATCATTTATTCTATTATTCCATTCTTTGAGATGATTATCACTTTAGTTTCAGGAGTAGTCTTTGGGTATGCTTTTATTATTTTATAATAGATTTTTACTCATTTATAGTACTTAAAGTAATTTAAGTTAAATTAAATCAGGTGCTATAAATGGAAGTGTTAGAATCTATGTTGATTTACTAAGTGTATTCTTCCATTTGAATTCTTTAATGGCAGATTTGTTTAGAAAAGAAAAACCAATTGATAAATGAAAAATAACTATGTAATATGTTAATGTAAATAATGATCATCCAAAATAAAGTAAAACCTCTGAATTCTATCTCTCATTCTAATCCAAAAGTCTCTGTTCTTTTTTTATCTTTTCATATTAATTAATCCAAAGCTATATTATATTATTATAAAGTTACTTTTAGAACATCATTCCTCAATCTTTAGATTTATGGTATTTCTGATTCTAATGACTTAAATTCTAATTTCTTCAATTGTATACACTATTCTTCTTTATTTTAGAATTTAATGATTTCATCCCCAATTTCTACCTTTTTTGTTATTAATTTTGCTTAATCACTGGATATTTTTAGATTGGCTAGTATTTATTAGAATATTAATTTATCAACATATTAATTTTAATTGATTTAAACCAAAAGACATTAACTAATCTCTATACATGTAGGAATGTTGTTGGTTTATAGAGATAGATCAACAAAAAAGCATCCCTTTAGCAACAATACTTCGTATATTTTTCGTAAATGATTTACAGTTGTAGAACATGATTTTATTTCTCCTAATGATTTCAATATGGTGTAATAATATCTTATAATCTCAGTGTAATTTTGATTTGTAATATTTCTCAATGGTAATTATTATAAGCATTAATTTACCATTTGATATTCATTTTATAATCTCTTCAACTCATCATCATAATTGGTTGTAATTAAATTAGTTTATTTTAGGAAATACTATATATAGTAATTTACATCTTAAGGTTTATTGAGTTAATCTTTAATTAACATTATATCTTATTGCACAATCTTTGTTGTCATATAATATTAGTAAACATTTGGATTAAGTGAATTTAAGAAGTAATCAAAATTACTAAATCGTTCAAATTCTCTCTCTAATGAATCCTTATATTTCATAACTTTATTTTTCTATTCTTATAATTATTACATAACTATAGCTTTTCTATTCAACACCTTTTATTCATCTTAAGCTTTTAATTGTTTATCTTTATCTTCCTACAACACTGCCATTAGCTTTGGATTTATTTAGATCTTATCTACTTTTAACCATTATTCTTATTCATAAATCAAACCAGAAACATTTGAATTTACTCTAACAGATCCAGATGCATCTTTATAAACTTAAGCAAAATCTACTTTTGTAACTGTACTGTCATTACACTTCCACCAAGTTGTTAAATCGTTCTTGTCTAATACATAACAATAATAATGTCCACTAGTAGCTGATCCATCATGCATTAAAACTGCAGTTAATAAATAAATATTTTAATCTGACTTTAATAACTTTTTCTTCTACTCTTATATTCTTTCTAATTAATCAGTTAATAATTAAGCAGTATTCATCAATTTCTCTTTGTATGATTCTAATTAGAATAACATCTTGTCACTTGAGATAATGTTTGGATTTGCTGTGCTTTCATCACATATACAAAATCCATCAATCGTAACCAAATTATCAATTTAACCTTCATTTCTTTTGAACAATTTAATTACTTTATTAAATTTATCTTGTATCTCCTCTTTTGTATCTCCAAGACTCTTTAATTAATCTAAGATTCTTTATTCCTCCTAATCTAATTGTTATAATTCTAAATTTTTTTAACCCTCATTTATAGTTTTGAATTAATTGATATTTAAAGATGAATTGAAATTAAATTAAGTATTATTTTTACATACTTACTTTTATTTAGCATCATAATAAACTCGATTTATATAAAATGAAATTAAAAATGGGGCTTACAAAATATTTTGATCTATTTTAGCTTTAGTTTTTTCTTTGCCATCAGTTTCGTATTCATCAATAATAAGAACTCTTGTATTAATGAAACCTTTTTCTAAATCTTTATCTGAAGCTTCTATACTAATAGATCCGAAAATAGTATCATTAATTTTTAATATTTCCTTATCATTCTCTTTATAACTTAGAATTTCTTTAGCTTACCCATAGAATATATCACAAAATAGTTTTTTTTCCTATTCAAAGTTTTCTTCTTTAAATGCTTATTCAATAGCATCTAAAAAAGAATTTTAGAGTTCGTTAAAATCATTTTAGACTCCTCTTATAAACATAGCACTTGGCTTAAATTTTTAAAGACCATCCAATAAATTATAAGGATTTGTATATGATTGATTGGATTCTTATAACATGAGAAAGAGCTATTATAATTGTAATAGAAAATTAGAAACAGCGGATTGAGTGTTTTTATTTAAGTCTAGTTCTAAAATCAATTTTCTAAATGGTAAGACATTGAAAAGACTCTGTAACATGGCATTCATGTAACAAGCTAAAAAGTAATAAATTTAAAAGATTTATACTATTGCCTAGATTTTTAAGTCCCACAGGAATAGTTTTATTGGATCTTTCACTTTAAATAATTGGTTTTTACCTATGAATATTAGGGAATATATAATACTCAGCATTTTAATCCAAGGAAAGTTGCATAGCAATTTTTAAATCTTACTATTCAATTTATTGAAGTTGTAATTTGAGTTACATTTGTGAATTGAATAAATCATCTTCATTCATAATCTAAGCATTTTCTTATTCACTAAAAGTATAAATAGATTTTATGATTACCTAATTTTAATTAGTTCATCATGGAATGTTTATTAATTGAATCCACATTATTACCATGCTTTAAGAATGTGTGCCTTTTTGAATCCAATAGAAGTATATTATTACAATAATTGATCGAATGTAAGAGATGTAAGTTTAAAGCTACGATTTAATTGTTTATTTGTTCCCATATAGATTATTAAATTTAATATGTAATAACAATCGACATAATAACAATAAAGATAAGATACGGTTGTATTAAAAGAAAGAGAAGAAAGGAGATTTGAAGAATTTTTTAATAAATTTTCAAGAAATGGAACTTCTTTAAATTTTGCCGATATTTTGATGTTTGCATTAGATAGAAGTCTTGTTACGAATGGTAATAATTTTAGTATGTTTTTGACACATTTTGATGATGCATTGGGTGATTCTAAAGGAGAGAGAGCATTGAATAAACCATAATTTTATTTTTTTCTGAAGTAACTGGCAAAGAAAATATTTCATAATGATCCTTTACATTTAGAGAAGATGTTGAATGAAATATTATCTGAAAAAAGTACAGTGAGGGATAATAATGTCGAGCCAAATCGAATAATTGTACTTGATGAAACAAATAAAAGATTATTAGCTGAATCAACTATTTAAGCAATATCATAATATGAAAGAGAAATGAAAAATATATTTACAATCTATATGCAAGAGAATTTATCAAGAGGTATAATAATGTTGAGATGGAAAGAGATTTAGGTTTAGAATAAAAAGATGAATATGGTATCATTAATAAGATTTTTAAGAGATGCAGAAATTGTACCTCATATACTTTCTATTGAATAATTAGAAGAAATACTTATTAAGATTATTCCACCTATAAATAATAAAGAATATGATTTTTTTTAAAAAGGTCATTTCATTTAAATTTATGAAAAAAATTTAACAGAATGCAATGATACAGATCCATAAATTTTAATTCATGAACTTTAATTACTATTAGCTAGAATTTCATTTGAATTAGGACTCAAAGAAGAAGGAGGAGGTAATTAAAATAATAGAAAATTGGATGTTGATAAATATATTCGAAAATTCTTTGGTGAATTAATGCTATTTAGAAAGAATGAAAATATAGAAGGCCCACTTCAAAATTTAAATAGAAAAATAATTAAAAATTTAGAGAAGTTTACAAATCAACTACTTAATGATTTAAGTGATTTTGAAGAAAAGGATTCTTCAGATGATGAACAAGATGGAACAGATGAATTATAAAGAATTGCTGCTTTATAAGGATCTTTATTATTTGAGTAAGGTAACTAATTATTATAATTATAAGTGTCACTTAACATTCCTGTTGATTAGGTTATTAAAATGTTAGATAAAGAACTACCTTAAATTCCTCCATTACCATAATAAGAAAAGCAAATGCCAAAATGGGATCCTGAGAAGAGAGTAACTATTGGAAATCCAAAACCAGAGTCTCCAAAAAATAAAAATCCTAAACCTAAAGCTGCTAAAAAATAACAATAAAGAAGAAAAGCTGGTGAGCCAGAACCAAGAAAAATAATATTTGAATAAAAAACAGAACCAAAATAATCAGAACAATATATTTAGGAATTAGCTGATAAATTGAAATTTGAATAAAAACTTATTTCAGATGTTGAAAGAGGCTCACTCTCAGATGTTTAAGTTGCTCCTGTACTTATACCAGAAGTGTTATACCCTCCAAATCCACCATTAGATGTACAATTTTTGGTTGAAGCAGCCATAAATTCTCATAATGAAGCTAACTTTGTATTTGCCATATAGAATTATGATGATGCGAGAGTAAAAATCATTTTAGTATTCTAGAAAAAATGGATTTCTTTAACTGGAAGAGACTTAACTGATGGATTAGAATTATATTTTGAATTTAGTAAAGCTACTGTTTATGAATCTGCTGGAAGAGATGATCTAGCATTAATTGCCTATTTAAATGCTAGACAATTTTCAACCAAATTACCAACAAACAATCCTGACAAAGCATTATCTTATTGTGGACTTGGATCTGTCTTTTATAATACAGAAGAGTATGATTGGGCACTTAGATCATTTTTAAAAGTAATAATCTTTTTCCATTTAAAATAGGCCAGAGAATACAGAGAAAACAGTATTGGAGTTGAAACAGTAGATACAGCTACTGTTTACAATAATTTAGGTTGCTGTATGTATATGTTAGAACGAAATAAAGAGGTAATTTATACTCTTTTTATGTTTATAGTCATATGGTTATTTTAAATTAGCACATGCAATATTGGAATCTTAGTTAGGATAATTTCATCCAAGAACTTTAACTGCTGCAAGAAACATTAACAAATCTAAAAATTGTTGGTTTGAAAATAAACCAGAATTTCCTAAATTATGGGTTGAATATGCATAAGATCCTTTTGCTGGAGGAAAAAAGAAGAAAAAAAAGAAGGGAAAGAAATGATATCTCATTTAACTAAAGTTATTTTTCTTATAAAAATAGATTAATAATACTTTTTTTAGATTTAATATTATTAAAAATTTAATTGAATGGCTTTGAAATCTGCTGCATTATTTGAAAAGATGGATCCATTCATCAAAAGTTAAGGGGTTGAATTAGTTAAAAAAATCAATGCTGTTTATTATTTTGAAGTCTCTAAAGCAAAAGGAGAAACTCCAGAAGTTTGGACAGTTGATCTTAAAAATGGAACAGGAGTAAGTCTTATTAATTAAATTCAAAGTCAATCTCTAAAGGAAAGGTTGGAACAGCTGATGCCACATTTACTATGGTAGATGATGATATGATTGCTATGGCTTAAGGAAAGTTAAATCCTTAATAGGCTTTTATGCAAGGAAAAATGAAAATCAAAGGAAATATGGCCGCTGCAACTAAATTTACCCCAGATCTATTGCCAAAGGATGCAAAACTTTGAGTTAAATATTAAGATTCATATCATAATATCACATTTGATTTTTCCGTCTTTATAAATTACACCATCATTCCATTTAATTCTCCTTCGCAAAGTTCTTTATTTCCAAACCACTTCAAAGATTTATGTTAATCTATTTCAATTTATTTTGGAGCTTTATTTAATAATTATTAAAACTTATTGACTTTTGTTTCCTAATGGAAACTTATTTCAAAAATATCCTAATTAATATTTTTTTTAATTGGACTTCTATTTCGGTTATTAGGAGATATTTTCTTGTATTTTGGATTATTCTGTATCATAAAGGGTCGTTTTTGTATTTACTATTATTCAAATTGAGGTAGAATAGGCTTTTGATTTTTCTTTTTACTTGGTTTCACATTTATGAATTTGGTATCTACTTAAAAATTTAGAATAGATTTTATTTCTCTTTATGGTTATTCTATTTATTTTTTATGCAATTATATTTTTCCTTATTCTCTAAATGAACAAGGTTATTTTGCAGACTTAGACAATTAAGCAGGTATCTCTATTTATTATTTTGAATTTTGGTCTATTTCAAACTGCTACAACTATCTTGTTTATTGAGGAGGAGTTTGATTAAGTTGATTTCTTTTTATATCATTCTATTTCAGATTCACAGGATATGTAAACTTATACTTGGATTCTAAATTCTTAATGTACTATTTAATATACCTCAAAATTGAAAGTGCTTAATGAGGATCTTTAAGGAATTGTGGTAAATTTTTATTCTTCAATTTAGAATTCATCTGGACACTGTGAAAAATTCATATTTTATTATAAATATATAATCTTATTATTTATATGAAGTTTTTTTATGATCAGATCTATTCATGAAAATGGATTTAAAAGCTTATTATTTGAGAATAAGGCACACATATATGAGAATGCTTTTAATTGCTATTATTTATGAAATAATTAAAAAAGATTGTTTTTTAAAAATAATTTTAAAAATGCCAAAGGGATAAACAACAAATACATAAAAAGCATAGAAAGCAGCTAAAAATGCCAAAGTTGCCAAAAAGGTAGTGAGAGCTAGAAAGCATTTCTAAAATAGATTCCATACAGAAAAGCCTTTAGCTTTATCTAGAAAACCCAAATTCACAAGGTTAGGCAATAATCTAATAATTCATAGATTAACAAGATAACTTACTCCTATTTCTAAAGGATTAGATTTCTAAAATGTACTTAGACACCCACTTATTACAGAAAAAGACATGAAAAAAATGGAAGATGAAAACACAATGGTGTTCTATGTTAATTAAAAATCAACAAAGCCTTAAATTAAAAGAGCATTTTAGAAAATCTATGATGTTAAAGTCAGAAAAGTTAATGTAATAACGCTTTATATTTTAAGATCCTTAACACTTTTGGTGGTAAGAAGAAGGCCTATATCAGATTAGGTGGAGATAATGATGCTCTCAACTTGGCTAACAAAATCGGAATTATTTGAGCTCACAAAATATTTATCAAGTACAATAATAATATACATTTATATCATTAACTATTTTCTTTAATTATATTCATGGGCTAAGTTTAACAGTCTAAGAAACAATTTTTAAAAAATTGGCAAAAACTGGATTAATATCAAAGCAAAATGTAATTTTGAGTTTTAATTTAGTTTTGGAAATGTAATTGAAGTCTATTAAGATTAATAGGAGTAAGTTGCAGTTATACATAAACTATTTTAAAATGATGAATAATATCAAAATGAGTTAAAGGAATTACAATCATATTAATAATTATCGAATATACCTGGATTGATTAGATTGTTAGAAATTCATAAATAAGAAGAAAAATATCTTTGCAGCAACTTTTATAAAATTGATGCCATCTATGAATATGGAGATTAATTCACATTTCAAATACCATTGTATTAATTTATTCAGCAAGTGATGCACACATTAATTGAGTTATAAAATAGAAACAAATATCATGGCGATTTAATACCTTCCTCGTTTATTTTTAAAAATTAAGTCAAAGTTTTTCTCCCTAGAGTTAATCATTACACTCGACTCTTAAATGGTAACTAAGAGGATTGCTATTTATCTCCAGAATTATTAGAATATTTAGGAAGAAGATCTTACCATTTTTAATATCATAAGGAAAAAAGTGAAATATTTTCTATTGGTCTTATTACTTTAGAGTTGATCTTGTAATAATCAATTTAAAAAATTTACAATTTTTCTACCTATTAAATTAACAAGGGTAATTAAAGAGACTAATTTAGATATATTGAATAATTTCCTTCAAAGAGCAGACAATAAATTAATCAGTAAAATGCTGGAGTTATAACCTGATAAAAGACCAAATTATCTTTCAATTTATGAAGAAAGCTTAGTTGAAATGATGCAGCAATCTGCTATTAAAATAGAATATTAAGAATAAATTTAAATAAATTAAATATCTAATCAATAATTCTAAGACATACTATCGATTCATTAATCAAAAATTTTGCATATTGAAACTTAAGCAGTCTAATCAATCAATAATTTTAATTAAACCAATCCAACTTAAAGATCTGTATCAAATCTTATGGATAACAGAAGAATAAAATCTATATCACAATCTAAATAAAATCCAAAAAAAAAAGTAAAAAAGGTTCATCCACAAATAATTGAAAGAAGTCCTCGTAATATTATTAAAATAAACTCAAAAAAACAATCTAGTCATCTTTTTAACTTGGAGCAATTAAAATAACCAGAAACAAATATTAATAAATTGAATTAGAATACAAATATTAATCTAAGTTAAGTCTAATAATTTAATTCCTCTTTATAATAAAATGATCCTTTATTATCACCTAATAATAGATATTCATATAAAAAATCTCATTAATCTTCAGCAATAAAACACTAATCAGTTTAACAAAATGAATATGCTTTTTTGCATGATTAAATTCATGTGCCATTCAATCCAGGATCTAATTTTTTAGATTTCTCAAGTTAATAAGAAATATTTGAGATCAAAACACCTAATATTTAAAGACAAACATCAAAATTCAAAGATATTTCAAAGAAATAACCTTAAATCAGTTTATAAAACATGAAACATAATTATAAAGAGTCTATATAGAGGAAACCTGATTTACTAAAAAGTTAAAGACCTAGCCCAAAATCTCCAATTGAACAAAGAATTCAAGGAAAATATTATAAGAAAATGTGATTTAATTAATAAAAATTTAAATAAAAATTATAAGATTTAATTATGAACGTCGGTACTCATGTTAGTGATGATTGTGTTACAGAATTTAATAAACTCAAACTTGGTAAACAATATAGATATTTGACCTTTAAATTAAACAATGAAACAAATGAAGTAGTTATCATAATTTATTTTTAGATTGTTGTTGACCATGTTGGAGCAAGAGATAGCAGTTATGCTGAATTCGTCGGTCATCTCCAAAATGAAGTATAAATAACTTCTAATTTTTTTTTTAGTCAAGATATGCAGTTTACGATTATCATGCATAAACTGATGACGTTCCACCAAGATAAGTTGAGAAATTAGTCTTCATATTTTGGTCTCCAGATGCAAATCAACCAGTTAAATAAAAGATGCAATATGCCGCAGCAAAAGAAGCTTTAAAGAAGAAATTGAGTGGTTTCTCTAAAGAAATATAAGCTAATGATCCATCTGAAATAGAAGAAGCAGAAATGCATAAATTAGTATTGAATTGAATAATAATAATCAAATATAAAATTTAAACTAACCATTCTTCTTTATGGACTTTTTATTCATTCTATATTTTCTTAGAAATATTCGTAATATTTCCAATAACATTTAACTGGATTAATATTCAATATATATTTCAACTATTATATAGAACTCTAATTATTTTATTATAATATTAATCAACCATCATAAATAATTTTATCAAATATCAACTCTATTCTCTTAAATACTTAAATCATTAAATGAAGCTTCTTTTAAAGATGATTCTTTTTATAATTTATTATTTTCATGTTGATCTAAAATAAATTAAATATCTTTATCTAATAAATTCATTATTGTTTTGTTTTCATGTTTTTTATTATTATTTTCTTTTATTACATTATAAGAATTTAAGGCTTATGTTATTTCCTCTTCAAATGATAACTTATTTTAATTATACAAATTTTAATTACAACTCATATTTTCTCTTTAGTCTAGTTAAATGATCGGCTTATGTATGTAATTAAACAAAATTTATTAATCATCATTTAACAATATTTTCTTCAATTTATCAATTTCAATTAATTTATTAAAAATAAAGATAATATCAATTTAATTGTAAATAGATTCAATACTTTATTAAATTAATTGTCTATCTTTACCACAAGTGAATAAATATTAATGAACAAATAATTTAATTTATTAGGCTTTTAATTTAAAGAATTTTTTTAGTTGTGCAAATTAACTTTAATTAACAAGTCCTTCAACTTATCCTAACCCTATAAACGGTTAAGGGTATAATTTCTATTAATTATTTGATTGTTCAAAATAAAATATTTTAGATGCAAGAAATAAATCACAAGAAAGTTTATTGAAAGGTTTGACAAATAACCCAACCAATAATAGCATTAATTCTAATAATCCTCCCATTTAACCCAAAATATCCAAAATATTATTATAGGTTCTATAATATAATACTTCTCTGTCATCTAGAATAACGTGGATAACAACTAATTCCTCTTTTTATGTATTCAACACCCATTCTGATTATCTATCAAACAATAAAGCGCTATATTCAGCATTATTCTCAAAATAATAAAAAAAGTTTTCTTTATTATAAAGTTTCGATTTTCTCATCTACAATATCATAGATTTGTATTAATATGACGAAATAGTTGTTGTTATCAATTTTGAGACTAAAGAAAATGGATTTTAAGCTTTCTTTTAGTTTAGCACTGAATCTGAAATAAAAAATCCTAAGTATCCTGAACTTAATTTTTGATCAATAAATTCTTAAGATGCACAATCTAAATAAAATAAAAAATTTACTTCCTCCTGATGTGATATTATTGCATTTTTCAATATTAAATTTAAGACCCTTAAAATCGAGGCTTTAAGAAGTTCCTTAAAGGGATAATTCTATTGTATTCCACTCATCTGGATCAAAGCAAAGACTTGCTTTTAACACTGCTGCTGAAATATTCAGTTTTTCTAAAATTTAACTGTTGATCGACATCGTGTCGCATTTTTTCATTAAAAAAGTGGAACAATCAGATTGGAATGAATTTTTTTCATTT
Organism: Paramecium sonneborni; assembly: GCA_905182985.1. Taxonomy (NCBI): domain Eukaryota; phylum Ciliophora; class Oligohymenophorea; order Peniculida; family Parameciidae; genus Paramecium; species Paramecium sonneborni. The sequence continues at coordinate 78,960 of CAJJDN010000105.1, read as the reverse complement.
ACTTTTCTTTAACAAAAAGAAAATTTTGACTAATAGATTAATTAATTATCTTCTTAAGTTATTGGCCTTCCAAATTCATCTGTTATAGCAAGATAAAAAAGAAAAGAATCTTAGTTTAATTTATATTCCTTATTCTATCATAAATTAATATTACCTCTGGATTTGCTTAATATTCAATATTCTAAAGGACACTTGGATTTGTGCGATTTATCATATCAATAAGTAAGGATAAGAAAGAATAGAAAATTAAAGTTAATATTCCAATACTCGATAGGATTCCCAAAAAAGTATGATATTCATTATCCTTTTTTATTTATAATTCAATAGGATGTCCAAATAAATCAAAAGATTTAATAGAGTTTTTGATCATATTTAGAAAAGAATGATAAAATTTCATCTATATATTATTCAAGGAAAATATTTATAATTAATTAAGATTTGTTCCTTATGAATTAATTTCACATCAAAAATTTCTAATTTCTCTATTTAATATTAATTAAAAGATTTTATTTTTTGTTTAGTATAAAATTTTTTTATATTATAATAAATTAAAATTATTTAAATTAACTTAATTAGATTGATAACTACTTAAAAAAGACCCTCTTTAAAAATTATTGATTTTAATATTAAAATAATGATAATTAACATTATATAATCAAATATCAACTCTGTTTTCTTAAAGACTCAAATCGTTTACTGAATTTATTTACTAGATCTATAAAATTGAAGTTTGTTTTTATAGTTTTTAATTATCATTATTTTCAAAAATTAGTTTAACATCTCTATCCAAGAGACTTATTATGCTTTGATTTATTTTTTTAGACTTTTAATGATTGTTTTCCTTAATCATATTGTAGGAATTGAATGCTTATAGTATTTCTTCTTCAAAAGAAAGCTTACTAGTATCATAATAATTTTAATTGATGCTTGCTTTCATTTTTTCTCTGATTCCTAATTAAATTTTAGGTTTATGGATATAATTAAACAATATTTGTTAATCATCATTTAATAATATTTTCTTCAACTTATCTATTTCTATTAATTTATTAATAATATAGATTATATCAATTTAATCGTAAATAGATACAATGCTTTATTAAATTAATTGTCTATCTTTACCACAAGTGAATAAATATTAATGAACAAATAATTTAATTTATTATGCTTTTAATTTAAAGAACTTTTTTAGTTGTGCAAATTAACTTTAATTAACAAGTCCTTCAACTTATCCTAATACTTGAACTTAAGGATGTATTTTTTACTAACTATTTGATTTTTCAAAATAAAAAATTTCTGATGCTAAAAATAAATCACATGATAGTTTGTTGAAAGGCTTAACAATAGTTCCTGCCAAAAATAACATTAATTCTAATAAACCTCCCATTTACCCTAAGATATCCAAAATATTATTGTAGGTTCTATAATATAATGCTTCTCTGTCATCTAAATATAAAGTTATATCAATCAGTGAATTTTACTAAATATTGAATGCCTATTCAGATTATCTATCAAACAATAAAGCACTATATTCAGCGTTATTCTCAAAATAATAGAAAAAGTTTTCCTTATCATAAAGTTTTGATTTTCTCATCCACAATGTCATAGATTTGTATTAATATGAAGAAATAGTTGTTGTTATCAATTTAGAGACTAAAGAAAATGGATTATTGGCTTTCTATTGATTTAAAACTGAATCAGAGATAAAAAAACCTAAATATCCTTGGCTTAATTTTTTATTAATATATTCTAATGGTGCACAATCTATATAGAATTAAATTAATACTTCCTTCTGATGTAAAATTATTGCATTTTTCAATTTTAAATTAAAGGCTTTTAAAAACAGGACTCTGTGGAGTTCCTTATAATGCTAAAGATATTGAATTCCAGTCTTTTGGATCAAAACAGAAACTTGAAAATAATAAAGCTTTTGAAATATTTAGTTATTCTTATATCTATGTGTTTATTTGAATTGTTGCACAGGATTTTAAAGTAAAATTTGTACAATTGTTGTTAATTGAGTTAGTTTGATCAGTTATTCTTGAACATGCTTGCATAGAAGCTGTAAAAATTTGTGAATCAGTTTTCTAAATTATTGGAATTCCATAACTATCAGACAAAACTAGATAAAAGAGGAAGGAGTTTTACTCTAATAGGAATTCCTATGTTGCAATAGACAAAATTATATTACTTCTGGATTAGCTTAATATTAAATATTCTAAAGAACATTTGGACTTTTACGATCTATCATATCAATTACTAAGGATAAGAAAGAATAGTAAATTAATGCTAAGATTCCAATACTCATTAGAACTCCAAAAGCAGTATGATATTCATTTTCTTTTTTGATTTATAAGTTAATTTGAGATCCAAACATATCTATTGATACGAGTAATTTCTTTAAGTTCTTCACAAATAAATTACAAAACTTCATAATTTTTCAACTGCCTGCAAATATAAATAATATTATAACTTTAATTCGTATTCCAGCTAACTTGATTTGAATAAAAATATATATCTTATATTATAATAATGATAAAATAATAGAATAAGATGGGAGAAAAGTCCAGAAATAAAAAATGGAATGTCATGATGAAAAATGTTTAAGTTAGTTAAATTATTTTGATAGGTAATAATTTACGTCACAATAAAATAGAATTTGTAGAGATAAGAAGTAATTAAAAAAATGAATTACAATGATTGCATATTAAAATAAAAAATGACGGCATATTAATTATAATAATATGTAGAGATTGAATTAGGTGGCTGGATAATTTAAGGAAGTGAAGTTCTTAGCAGATCCACTTGAATATCTTAGATTGTATGACATGCTGGATAATGAGGAGAAAGAGATTTGTTTGGCTGTTCGTAAATTTGCATAGGAGAAAGTATTTAAAATTGAATAATTAAGGCTGCACCAACTATAAATAAGTATGTGGAAGCAGCAGAATTTCCTACAGAAATAGTTGAAGCTTTAAAACCATTAAAACTGATTCATAAGACAAATACTTATGTCAAGACAGGTTTGGCATATTTAGAATTAGCAAAAGTTGATGCTGGTTTATCGACATTTTATTTATTGATGTAAGAAAGAGAATAATAATTAGTTCATCATTGGTGCCACACAGTATTGAGACATTTGGTTCGGAAGAATAAAAAAAGAAATACTTAACAAGGATTAAGGATATGGATATTCTTGGTGGATGGGCATTAACAGAGAAGGAGTATGGATCAGATGCATCCAGTATACAAACAACTGTGAAAAAGGTGTAAGGTGGTTATCTATTGAATGGTAATAAGAGGTGGATAGGAAACGGAAATAAAGATATATTAGTAGTATGGGCAAGAAACAGTGAAAATAAGAATATTGAAGGATTTATTGTTGAGAATAAATGGGCAGGAGTTCATGCAGAACCTATTAAGCATAAGTTAGCATTGAGGATAGTTCAAAATTGTCAAATAACATTTAAGGATGTTTTTATACCAGATGAAAACAAAATGCCAAAAGCTAAAGACTTTTTAAATGGAGTAACATAAGCATTGTAACATTCGAGAGTAGGAGTTCCTTGGATAGCTTTAGGAATATAAGCAGGAGTATATGAGAATGTAGTAAAGTTTGTAACAAGAAGAAAATAATTTGGAAAACATATTGCTGGTTTCTAATTATAGTAAGAGAGACTAACAAGAATATTGACAACATTTTAAGCAAGTTTTCTAATGGTGTTGTAGGTTTCAAGGATGGCCTAAGAGAAAAAGGCAAGTTTGGGATAGATTGCTGCAGTGAAAGCATGGGTTAGTGATAAAACAAGAGAGGTAGCAAGATTAGGAAGAGAAATGATGGGAGGAGATGGAATTTTAGTTGAAAATTATTGTATTAAAGCATTGACAGATGCTGAAGTAGTTTACACTTATGAAGTAATTAATAATATAAAAATTTGATAGGGGTCTTATGATATTAATAGTTTGATTGCTGGAAGGGAAATTACAGGATTAGCTGCATTCAAATGAAGTCTGATTTAGAACAAACATTATATATAAATAATTTTAAGTTTCTAAAGGAAAGTAATAAAATCTCATTAAATAATGAATAAAAAGACTAAAACACCATAACAATAATCTCAAGCGTAAAATCAGCAAATAAATCAGCCTTCTCCGATGATGCAACCAATGTCTTTACAATCTGGACCATCTCCCTCTCAACCGGACACTTCAGTTTTGGATGAATCTGGAGGAGAGAGTGTAAAAGTTGCATTGCGAATTAGACCAATGAATTAATTGGAACAAGGAAGAGGAGATGAATAATGTATAAAAGCTATATCAGATTCTAATTGTTAACTCTATTATAAGTAATTCATGAACTTAATTAGTAAAGAGGAGTGGCTAAATAATTTCGATTCAACGCTGTTTTAGATGAAAGGTGTACCTAATAGGAAGTGTTTATGAAATGCAACATCTAAGAGTTACTAGATGCAGCCTTGGATGGATATTCAGCTACTATTTTTGCTTATGGGCAAACCGGGTCAGGTAAAACTTATACGTAAATTTTCAATTTTAACATTCAAGCATTTCTGGAGTTGAAGAACGTTTGGCTAGAGAAAAATACATTTCTGATGATTCAGAAGGAATTATTCCCAGAGCCACTAGATATTTGTGGTAGATTATGGCATAACGAGCAGAGCAGTTCTATGTGAAAGCCTCTTTTACCGAAATCTATAATGAATAATTGAGAGATCTTCTTAATCCTGCTTCAGGAATCTTACATTGTAGATGGAATCTGCAAAATGGATTCTTTGTTGAAGATTTAATGATTGTTGAATGCACTTCCTATTCTGACATTCAAGCTGTACTCCATGAAGGAATGAGAAATAGAAAGTAAGGATCTCATGAATTAAACAAAGATTCAAGTAGATCTCATTCCATTTTGACAGCATATTTAATTGGAGAGTAAAATATTGATGGATAAATTGTTAAAGTATTATTTATTTAAATTCTTATAGAGATATGGAAAATTCTCATTTGTGGATTTGGCTGGGTCTGAAAGATTGAAAGAATCAAAATCTCAAGGAGATATGATTAAAGAAACAGGAAATATCAATAAATCTTTATTTACTTTAGGAAAAGTCATCAAATCTCTTAGTGATAAAAAAAACAAATTACCTTACATTCCCTATAGAGACAGCAAATTAACTATGCTCTTAATGGACTCTTTGGGGTATTTCTTTTTTTTATTCTTTAGAGGTACTGCTAAGGCTTTAATGATTGCTTGTGTCTCTCCATCTGCTGCTTATTATGAAGAAACATTGAGTACCATCAATTATGCCACTTCAACTATGAATATTTAAAATAAACCTGTCATTTCTATGGGAGAAAAAGATCAGATTATTTACAATCTTACGAGGGAAAGAGATTTACTGAAAATGGAAAATCAATATCTAAGAGAACAATTATAAAGGTATTCCTCATTCTTATTTAGGTATACTAATGGATTACCCATAGAAATACCTAATTTTAATGATAAAAATGGTTAAAAAAAATAACTTCCACCCTTACCATCCAGACCCATAAGTCATAATCAAATTCTTAATAGTTAACAAAATGGATTTGATCAATAAGTAAATCCTAATAATAGTAAAATTGATTTACCTGTTAACAAAATTTTACACGAATATTAAATGGAGATTAATAAATTAAAATAAGAAAATGATGAATTGAGAAATGCACGTGATGTTTCTGTCAAGAATTATCATATTGTAATGAATGAGAATAATGCTTTGTAACTGAAACTAGAAAATTTAGAATAGATTTTTATTGGCAATCCAATTACTAAAGGTGATCATGATAAATCGAAAATTTAAGAAGAATATATGTCAAGTGCATTATTGATTGAAAATAGTGATTTAAAAAAAAAAGTGGCATCATTAGAAGAGAAAAATATGGAGCTAGCTCAAGTATGAAAATTTTACATTATTGTAGATTGCTAGAAAAAATCTTAGTGGAAAGAGTAGTGATCCTAACGATTTACATGAAATAGTTTAATTGAAATAAACAAATAATTAGTTATAACAACGTGTAGAATTTTTATAAGCTAGAGAAAGAGATTTACTTGAATAAATAATGAGATTATAAAGACAACCTAAAGCTTATGCAGGATTTTGATAATAAATTATAATTTTATATTTCAAATACTACAAAATTTGGATTGAAAACTCACAATTTTCGATAATGATGCATACAATTATCTGATAAATTATCACTCCCTATTACTTATGATTTATTGAATCTCTATTTTTAAAGTCTATTTATGATCAAATAAAATTTATTCTTAATGAATAATAAATTGTCATCATTTTTAAATCACGTTTTATTTCCTCAAAACGTAAAATGAGGTTGAAAATAAAGAAAGTCAATATGGATAAATTTTTCTATCTGCATAACTGGTGGAAAAGAGGAATTTTATTTCTGAAATGAATATTAAATAAATAAGATTCAATATTTATCAAGTGTATTTAATTTTGTTTTCATTGATGGACAAGAAGTTCAAACGATTCTTCCTGATATTAAATAGAAAGAGATTTCACAATTGGTGAAAATCCAGCTGAATCTAAATTTGAAAGATGGTCACTTTCTTAATCAGATTCCTAAATTATAAAATATATTTACAGAAGTGAATCCCTCTTAATCGAAAGGATTCAGAACATTTTGAAGTTTTATCTTTTTTATCTTATCTAATAAATCATTATAAAATATACCTAAATTGATGGACTCATCATCAGAAAGGTCATATAATGATTATATTCGAATAACTTACAATAATTGGGAGTTAAACGAAAATATAATACTCTGGGATTAGTACCGAATTTAAATAACTCTATTGTCACTATCCTCCCAATTAACTTAATGTCCTTATGTTATTATTGCTTTGAACTCAATTAGTTAGTCTATATTAATATACTAAATTACTTTCATTCACATCAACAGATATGTTACCAACCCAAAATGGATAAATATCAGGGTTTGTAGATAATTAAAGGCTATTTGAAGGGTTCCATAACCCTAACTCCTTAACACTTCCAACAATGCACACAGACTCACATAGAGTAGTTTCACATCTGACTTTAAAATTCAATTTAATTGCCATTAAACTGAGATTTTTGAGAATTATTGATGTATTATTTTTAATATTTAAATCGTAAATCTAATCCTTAAGAAATAGCGATTTTTTCTAATATTTATTAAAAAAAACTTATAAATTAATTAGAAAGTGCAAATCGAAATCTCTTTCGAATAATTTACTTGATTAAAAATATGTATTTCACTTACAAGAAAGATTATTATCATCCTGCTTCCTTGTTTTTTTATTCAATCAAACTTTTTAAAAAAAAAATGAAAAATGAGTAATTTCTTTAAAAAAAAATGATAATTTAAACATTAAGATTATAAAATTTCTTAAATGTCAACTGTTATCTTTTCAATAATTGAGATGAAACTTTCTAGTTAATAGATACATGGTTATATCTTGGTTTGCCTTTATAATAATTAAAATTTAGGAGAAAAACTTTATGATTGTTATATTATTTTTCAAAAAAAAAAATATAATATCAAAAAATTTGTATGATTTAAACATAATTATTACATAATTAACAATTTTTTCATTTGATCAATTACTGAAAATATTCATTTGTCTTAAACAAAATATCAAATCTCATTCCCTTTTTTTAATGAATGTAATCAAATAATTTAATAAATTCAGCCCAACAATCTATATAATGCTATAAATTATGAGAGGTCATAAATTCTTATTTAGATTTCTTTTTTTTCAAAAATTAATAAAACTCTTCATTATAGTTATATTTTTTATAAAATGGGTTTTATTATCCAATATTTATAAATTATTCAATAAGGTTCCGTTAATTAATTTCAAAATATAGCCCTATTAATAGAGCGTCATATTATTAACCATAATTTTTGCTTATACAGCTGATAAAATCTCCAAAATAATCCAATTAACCTTATTTAGAAACACTATTAATTACAAAAAATCTCAATAGTAATAAGATTTTTTCATCATCCTCTTAATAATGCTCTGACAAACTATTTAATTATTTCGTTAATAAGTTTTCCCTTTTATCAGCAAAAGTTATAAGAATTTCCTCATCCTTTTCATTTTGAGGATTATAAAATTACCCAAATAAAATAGGTTTGTATTAAGTTTCCAATAATTTAAGATAAATGAAAAAAGGAATGAAATATTGAGGTTTAACATAAGATAAGGCAGATGCATATAAAGAACCTTTTTAATTTTCTAAATCAATTAAACCCTGTAAATGCAAAAACCTCAAATTTAAATTTAATTAAATAAGATCACAATTTATTTGTTATGATTGCTCTCCAAGTTCAAATGAAGATTTTCTTGAAGTTAATTTTAATGTCTTATAATAAAAATGAATTGAACGCATTAAAGTAGGGTTTTTGATAGACTCTTTAAACAAATTAAAAGAAGTATTTAATTTAATTTGATTTTTTCCTTGATAATATCCAATATTTAATTTTTCGAAAGCTAATTAAGAAGGCTCAATAAACTCATATTCTTAAAATTCAAAAGGCTAGAGTAATGACTGTTCTTTTTAGAATAATCCTATTCCATTACTCTGAAAGACCAAAATTTCTGTTGGAAATTAAATACCACTGGCAGATACAGTTTATAACCTTAATTCATCAAAATTTATATCAATGTAAGGAGAATCTTTGATTTATTGCATAAATTAAGTTATCTTATTTGAATCAACAAGATAATTTGCAAATTTTTATACTCTTTATTATAAAGTGAGTTTTCCAGCAAAGAATTATTATCCAATATTGTAAAGAACATTAAATTAATCAGATCTTGACAATTCTTAAAAAGGTTTTGTAAATTTAGTATTACTAAATTAATTGAGAATTTGGTCATTATAACCAATGCATTCATTTCGAGTGCAATAATCATGTAATTAATATAATTCTGCGAGAGAATCTAAACTTAATTAAGATTTAGCTGTTAGTAGTTTAATGTCGATCCATTCAAAAGACTTATCAAAAATATTTAGAATCAAATAATTTATTTCTTTGAAACTAAAGCATTTCTCCAAAAAAGAGATTTCTGCTAAGATTCTAAATCATTTATTCGAACAATATACCCACTTATATAATTATTAGTGAAGAGATAGCGAATTTAACTTCCAGCATCTGGAACCACCAAAAATTGAATTTGTAATTCTCTAAGCCAATCTATAATTATTCTTTTTGGTAAGATAATATCCATAACAGCATCGTTGTAGATTAATTCACGAAATTAAGCTCTAAAATTATGATAGTATGATTATTTTACTTATTTTTTTCAAATTAGCATTTTATTATTAATTTTGGATTTATTCTCTAATGGGTTTATGATGACATAATAACTATTGGTGTAATGTTGTGTTCTTTTATCATTTAAAAAAAGTTAGCCATATTTAACTTTAATTCATCATAGTTGATGTCAAAGAGACTTGGAAATTTAATTACTTAATGAAACAAATAATCTTAATGTATCCCTAAATAACATCCACTTAAAGTTTGCAATTGGCTAGAATCAAATATTCAATTTACTCTCTCTAGATAATATCAAATACTTCCATTATGTGTCTAAGCTTTTGGTTGAGTCTATAAATATTCATTATTAAAATAATATATAAATTATAAAATTATAGCTACTATTTTTTATTCTTAATTCCATAGTAGCTTTTAAAAGAATCGAATCTTATAATTATAAATAGCTAATTAAAAAAGAATCTCTCTTATTACTGTTGATAATAAAACTTGGAAATTATTAGTTAGTTTTTATACTAAATAGCAAAATGATTAATATAATTTATGTAGTATCCCTGACTAATCGATCTTAATCTAAAATAGTTTCATACTGCAAGGTACGAAAAATAAAGATTGCAAAAGTAGAATCTAGAAAAGATGTTTATATCTCATATATAGTAATAAGAAATAATTTAAAGAAAAAACTAGCATTCGATATGAATATTATCTAATTATCTGCTTAATCTTTCTTGGTAATATATTCAAATAGAGAATTGTAAATGTGAGAATAAATTCATTTTACAAAAACAGCGGAAATGAATTCAATCTATCTGATTAGTCAAATAAATAAGTTATTTGGGTAATTCATCAATGAAAGTTATTTGAATGAGAATAATATAAATACCTCAGAAATTTCCAGATTCTATTTAGACAATTTTTAGTTTAATAAATTTTAGGAAAATCGCCCAATTATCTTAAAAAATTTTCAGAAAAAAAACTATTATTAAATTTATATGGAAAGCTAAGAGGTAAGAAATTAATTGACAAAATTTAGAAAGACAATGACTAGCCTTTATTGAAATAAAGATTTGAACCTTTTTCAATAGAGGAATCAAAAGAAAAAATTGAAATTGAAGAGGAAAGCAAGTTTGATTAAATGAAAGACTTTATGTTTGGAATAAATATATAAAATTGTTAGAGAGATGTTTATTTGGATGGGAAGGTTAATCCAAGAAATAAATAAAATAATTTCATAAAAAACTCAAAATACAATGCATTTACATTTTTACCCTTAGTTTTGTTTGAATAATTCCATTAATTTATAAACTTATTTTATTTGGGTTTAACGATAACTTAATGTATAAGTTTTTTGAAAGTTGGTAAAATAATATGCTATAAAAGGATTTTTAATTGATTATTTAGGACCACTTGCTTTGGTAGTTGCAATATCTTTACTAAAAGAATTGTATGATGATATATAGAGACATATGAGGGATCATTAAATAAATAATTATGAGTATGGTTTAATAACAAGAAATGGGATTGAAAAGATATCAAGTGGGAATATTAAAGTAGGCCAAATAGTGGAAGTTAAATGTAATGAGAGAATACCAGCAGATTTATTAGTTTTATATGCTGAGTAAGAAGTTTAAATGATAATTTAAGTGATGAATAAGGAAATGTATTTATAAGAACAGATTAATTGGATGGTGAAACAGATTGGAAATTACGAAAGGCAGTTAAAGCAACTTAAAATTTAATTAAAAGTGGTTCAGATCCTAGTTTATTAGTATCATCGAGTAGTTATGCAACATGTTAAGAACCAATAGCAAACATTTATTAATTTTCAGGATTGTTCAATTATAAATATCAAAAAGAATCCTTATCTTTAGAACATGTGATGTGGGCAAATACAATACTAGCAACAGGTAGAATTTATGGATTAGTGATATTAAATGGAAAGGAAACAAGAATGGCAATGAATAGTAAAACACCAAAGACTAAATTTGGTATACTTGATGGTATTTTGATATATATATAAAATTAGATGAGGTAAATTGGTTAAGTTTTTTATTATTCATTATGATGTCAATTATGGCTGGAATAGTAACAGCATTTAGTGGTTAACCAGCAACAGCTAGTGTTGTTACTGTAGCTTATATTAGATATTTAGTATTACTTAGTAATATCATTCCAGTAACTATTTTATTTAAATTTAGATATCTATGAGAGTTAACTTGGAATTTGCAAAATTGGTTTATTCTTATAAAATTAATATTGATCCTTAAATTGAAGGCACTATCACTAGAAATTCAAATATTCCAGAGTCTCTTGGGAGAATTTAATATTTATTAAGTGATAAAACTGGGACTTTGACTTAAAATGATATGATTTTCAAAAAATTGTCATTAGCATCAGCTTAATTTTCAGAAGAAGATAAAGATGAAATGAAAAAGGTTTTATTAGAACAATGTAAATTAAACGAATATCCTATGCAGGATGTTGTCAATTTTATAAATAAAAACAATACAAAATTGAGATTAAAAAGAGAAAGAGATTAAGTTTTTAGAGATTTAATGTTTGCATTATGTTTATGTCATAATGTGACACCAATATATGAGGGAGATAATTAAAAAACATTTTAGGCCTCATCTCCAGATGAAATTGCCTTAGTTAAAATTGCAGAAGAGATTGGAATTTAATTAGTATCAAGAGATTAAATTCAAATTATAATTAAAGATTGTTTAGATAGAAAACAAAAGTATGAAATCCTAAATAATTTTCCATTTTCCAGTGAAACAAAAAGAATGGGAATTATTTTATATAATAGAGAAGCAGATAGATATATTTTTTATGTTAAAGGAGCTGATGCAGTCATGAAATCATTAGTATAAGAACATTAAAGAGGATTTATAGATGAAGAATGTGAAAACTTAGCAAGAGAAGGGTTTAGAACCTTAGTAATCACCTAAAAATTATTAAGCAAATAAGAATATGAAAATTGGAAAGTAAAATTTGATTAAGCAAATGAATAAATAGAAAATAGAGAGACTGAAATTTAGAAGGTTATTTAATAATTAGAAAAAGATATGGAATTCTTAGGGATTACAGGAGTAGAAGATAAATTATAAGAAGAAGTTTGTTCTACTTTGGAGAATGTTAGAAATGCAGGTATAAATGTATGGATGTTAACTGGTGATAAAATAGAAACTGCTATATGTATTGCAATATCAAGTGGAATTAAGTCTCCAACTTAATAAATCTTTTTAATCAAGGAAACTTCTGATCCTGAAAAATTTTAATAGTAAATAAATACTTTTGGTATCGATACTAATAATTATTTACTGGTAATAGATGGAACTAGTTTAAATACAGCTTTAACATATTTTGAAGAATTGTTTTTTACTATTGCAACTAAGAGTTTATCAGTAGTATGTTGTAGATGTTCTCCTACTTAAAAAGCCTAAGTTACAGAGTGTATTAAATTCTACACAAAGAAAGTTGTTGCATGTATTGGGTATAAATAAATACTTATTTATTTTAGAGATGGAGGAAATGATGTTGGTATGATTCAATCTGCTGATGTAGGTATTGGTATTGAAGGAAAAGAAGGAAAATAGGCTGCATTAGCTTCTGATTTCTCAATAATCAAATTTAAATATTTGAATGTATTATTACTCTGGCATGGCAGATTATCATATAAAAGAAGTGCTTTGTTGTCATAATTTGTTATTCATAGAGGATTAATCATTTCTGTTATTTAAGCTGTTTTTATGTTTGTATTTTACTTCTTATCCATCAGTATTTTTAGTGGTGGCTTATTACTTGGATATTCCACTATTTATACGTATTCACAATTATTTTATCTTTAGAATGTTTCCTGTTTTTTCGATTATATTTGATGAAGATGTAGATATTAAAATTGCGCTTCAATATCCTCCTCTCTATAGATCATTATAAAAAGGTCGAGATCTTAATGCCAAGACATTTATGGTCTGGGTTTGGAAATCTATATTTCAAGGAGTTATCATTATGATTTTGGCTTTGGCTATGTTTAAAAACATTTTCCTAGAAATTGAAACAGTGGCTTTTACAGCTCTTATTTTTAATCAATATGCATTGACCTTAAGTGAAGTAACTTTACTCTTTTTAATTTTAGTTGCATTCTTTACACATAGTGATGATTATATCAAATGTAGCATCAGCTTTTATTTACATTTTAACCATTATGTGGTTCCCAAATCAATTATTGGTTTCAGCTATGACATTTTAATTCTTCTTTTATGTGATCCTTATCGTTATGGTAAGTTGGTCCCCTTGTTTTATTGCCTAAAAGATTTTAAAGAGATATGATCCATCTGATTATGAAAAAATAATGGCTAATGTAAAGAGAGAATTAATCAATACCAAAATTTTTAAGTGATTCTTAAATCTTATTTTATTTAACACAATGTTTTTAGTTTTTTTGGTTTATTTATTAATATAAAAAATACTTTATTTATTCATTTTAAATATTAAAATAGAGTAAGATATCCAAATTGTAACTGTTTTTTATAAACAAAATGTTCATTACTATAACAATTAAAAGAACTTATTTCTATAATCTTATTTTTATAAAAGATGGATAAAATCATTCACTTATAGTTATGAATTTTATAAGAAATCTTTTAAAATATTTATCATAATAATAATAAAAAATTATAATAAGTGTTAGTAATGACTTAATAACTGTCTCATTAATGGGCTGGGATGGTTCAGAAATAAATGGCTGAAAAAGTATTAAATGAGAGTCAACAAAAATATGATTAATAGCAGAGAAAGCAAAGATACAAGGAAGAATTAGAAACAGACATGAAATTGAAATAATAGAAAAAAATAATTTAACATCAATAGGACTAACAATTAGAATCTTAAATGTTAGAAACTCTTCGTTAAAGAGAATCTAAGAAATTAAAAGAAATGGAACAAAGAAAAATTAAACAAATAGAAACTAGTTTAGAGAATCTCAATCATTAATTAATTCGAAAAAAAATGAATTAAGAAAGATCATACTAAAGTTTATTGCTCGAATAAGAAGACATAAAGTAGGAGAAGTTAAAAGAGATAAAAAGTTTAGAAAGAATCAAAATGTTAAAAGATGAAGAATCAAGAAAATTACGCGAAAATTATGATTCTATTATTCAATAAAAATTGAACTAAAAATAATAAATCAAATCAAAGTTATTGAAAGTTTAAGAAACTGATCCAGATTAAATGGTTCAATTAGAGAAAGGAGAAGCATAATAATATTAGAATGAATTAAATAAATAATTAGAAGAAAAAAAAAGAAAAATACTTGAAATACAAGCAAAAAAATAAGAAGAAAGATTAAGAGTGGAATAAAAAATTGCTTTCGAAAAATAAAAGATATTGGAAAATAAATTAAAGGATTACAACATGTATAAGTAATATGAAAATGATAATTATGAATTATCAAACCAAAGAAAATAAATAGGTAATAGTTCATCCATGGAATCATATAATATTAAATTGAATGACAATAATTAAAAGAAATTACCTCATATATATTCAGACAATTATCAAGCATAAGAGAGAAATAAACAATTAAATTTGCTTGATTAGGATTTAATAAAATATTAGAAATTATAACAGTAGTAACTTTAGCAAGAGTAGACTTATAATCCAAATAATCAAGTTTTAAGAGTATAGCAATCTATTTAAACACCTTTAAAGACACCACTATCTTAATCATCAAAATAATCAAAATAATCAAAGAAATCTAAATAATTTATAAATCCAGTTCATCAAGATGGTCCTGGATATTCATAAATACATCAAAGTAAAACATAAACTCCTAAATCCAAATAATCAAAGAAATCACTACCTTAGCCAATTGAGATTCTGGATTCCTCTAATCAGTAAATGAAACCTAAATACAAAAATTATAACATCTTAACAGGAATCTTGCATATGTAATGATATGATGTTTATTATATGCTAATTCAAAATAATAATATATAATTCTTATAATTCAGTTTTTCTAATTTATTTATATATACACAAATGCTCAATTTATTCACATTTTTGGTTTATCTAATTTATCTGAAATAAAATTTGCTAATTCTATTTTCTAATCATAATTTAAAATTGGAACTCTGTGAGCTAAGCTTAAATAAATTAATACTTGCTTCTGTCCAGATAATTTGAGAATTCAAATATTCTGTTGTTTAAATGATCGATTCTAAATAAGCAAAATCTCTAGAGCCTACAGTTTGAAGAGTAGGTATAGTAATAAGATGTTT
This sequence comes from Paramecium sonneborni, assembly GCA_905182985.1. NCBI lineage: Eukaryota > Ciliophora > Oligohymenophorea > Peniculida > Parameciidae > Paramecium > Paramecium sonneborni. The sequence goes on along the minus strand of CAJJDN010000105.1, from coordinate 63,337 downwards.
ATTGTCATAATGCATTTTTTTAGGTTTTATTCCATTAGATGAAAAGCAAATCAGAAATCTCAGCTATGAGGCAAGTCTTTTGTCTTAATATGCTAATTATCCAATTTCTCCAATTATGAATACTCCTTATGAGAATCCCATCAATCCTATAATATTAGGATTTTAAAGAATTCTGTTCTTAATTTTTTCAATGTCCTCTGTCATATCCAAATAATAATTACCCCATCTATATACTTTTCCTATAAGTTAATTAGTTTTAATTACTTCCTTAAGTATTTAATAAAGGAGGAAGAGGAAACATACTTTTTGATACTTCGTAGGGAGGATCTAGATACTCAATTTCTACATATTTAGATATCAAATTATGTAAATCTCCCATATGTTGTTTTAAGATGAATCCATCATTTTCCCATCCAGGTAAAGCCAAGATTTTATAAGTTTTCATAAATTATAGTTTTTCACATTAATTTTAATTACGCTATATGTTAAGAGAATTGAATTGGAAATAATGAGATAATTTAATATATAAAAATAGAAATATAAAAATGAAAAAGAAATCAAAGAAACATCATAAAAAAAAGCATTACTCGTCATCATCTTCATCTTCAAAATCATCTAAATCTAGATCTAGATCTAGATCAAGATCAGAATCAAAATCAAAATCTGAAAAATCGAAATCGAAATCAAATTAATTTAACAAAGAAAAGAATGTCGATCCTCCTAATTAGGATTAGTAATAAATAGAAAAAATAAATTAGATCTATTACAAGACCATACAAAGTTAATAAATTTGCTCTTGGATCTATGCTTTTTGAAAATCGAAGAACGAATGATAGAATGGATAAGAATGAAGTGCAAAATGCAAATACTTTATTGAAGAAAATAGACAAATCAGGAAGAGATGCTATATTATTATCAGCTGCAATAAACACTGTGTAATAAGATAACAAAAGAGAAGAGTAAGTAATTATTTTCATTTAGATACTAAGTTGAATTAATAAATGGATAATATGTTAAGATTGCCAAGCCATATAGTTGTGGTTTCAGTAATTGTTAAATGAGATTTGTGACAACAGAGGAATTAACAAAACATTTAAGAGAACATGACAGAGTTTAAACAATGAAAAATACACAAAGAGCTTAGAAGTTTATGGAAAACTTGTGAAATTTATGTTTTTATTAAGACTTAGTTAAAATATCAATTAAATATGGTAACATTTTATTAGATAAATTGTGGTAGTATTTATTGTGTTTATTATAACCAAGAGTGATTATATGCTTACTTTGCTGTTAATCTTTCTCTGGATAGTCTTTTAACTAAGCTTTCAATGAATTCTCTTAACTCTTTAGATGCTGAAGAAGGTATCAAAAAGCAAGCCTAATTTAATTTAAAATTCCATTTACAGTTTTCATTAATTCTTGCTAATGTTCTTTCCAAGGAGGCTTTCCAAAGCATAATTCATAGGTTAAAACACCAAGACCCCAAATATCACTTTTTTTATCATACATATCTCCTTCAAGAATTTCAGGTGAAGCATAAATTATAGTTCCACATTATGTTTATCTATAAGCATGAGGAGAGTACACACAAAATGAAAAGTCAGCAATTTTAGCTTAACCAAAACTTAAAAGTATATTATCTGGTTTAATATCTCGATGTATAACATCATTATTATGTATATACATTAATGCAAAGGTGATTTAGTGGACATAATTAGATGCTTCTTTTTCTTAGAATCTTTGATTTGGTTGTTTTTATAGAAGACTGTGTAATTGGCCATGCGAACAGTATTCTAAAACCAAAACGATTTCAGTTTCTAATTATTAAATATAAGAATGGATTACAAGTTTAGAAAAAAGTGTATAATTTAGTGATATTTGGGTGATCAAGAAGATATTGTATTTTAATCTCCCAAGCTAACTAAGCTTCCATAATTTCTTCAACAATTTATTTTTTTTGAATGACTTTCAATGCAACTAAAAATCCAGTTTGAAGATGTCTTGCTAGAAACACTTCACTGTATTTACCATCCCCAAGTTTCTTTATTATTTTAAAATTCTTAAAGCGTTCTTCAGTCTTTTTGGATGGAGATTATTATATAAAAGCTTATTTCTAAAGTAAGAATTATAGTATACTTATTTATACTATTCTTTTAAATTTTACATTAGTGGAATTAACGGAATTAATGGTTGTCTATCTATAATTTATTATGATTGATGCAATGCAATAGTTTTTGTTGGAGTAATGTCTTATTTCTAAGCAACAATCAATTCTTATGTTGATATTTTTGGTGAGTTAAGAATACTTTTATTATTGGAGTCAGCAGTAATATTTTGTTAATTTTAATTAGTTTTGATATTAGATTCAAATTGCTTGTGTTAATTGTAATTGGTTCTAGATTTCTGAAGAACTTATCCAACATATGAAAGTATTTGATTATTATGATAGGTTTATTGCTAAATTCTAGAATACGGTTTATACGACTAATATGAGTTGTTATTCATTTAATTATTTTAATTTAAGAAACACATAATTAATGTTAATTGATTAAAATACTTGGCATGGATTTATCAACCTTTTTGATTAGCCCAATATGGAAAGCTGGTTAGGATGGATTATTTATATTTTCTGTTTGATTGCTGCAATGATTTTAGGTCATTGGTTGTTGACAGTAATTTTGCAATTATTTTAAAGTAATTCATTGTTCCAGATTATGATATACATTCCAAATTTACAATCTTTTTATTTTGTTTAACTTTTAGTCTTAGTACCATGGCATTAGGAATGTTCATTTTTGAGATTTTCAAGATAGGATAATCCTAAACCAGACCAAAATTATGGTCATTCACTCTTATAAGCGATGTTTTATTATTGCTTTATCTATTGCCAAACTTATCTTTTTATTTCATTTTTCATCGTATAGGATTCGGCAAACTATCAATATTAAGTAAACATTACATTTCTACTTTAAGTAATTTGGTTAAGTGCTTTGACTATTCTTATAACATTATATTTGTTTGATAAATTACCTATCACAAATGTTTAATTAAATCTACCATCTTAAATTGATTTCATTACGAAAATTGGGACTTTTATGATTGGAATTTTATCAGGATTTGGAGCTGTTTATTGTCCTTGGGCATATTTTCAAATGATTAGTTTGGANCAACAATTTATTTTTTTTGAATGACTTTCAATGCAACTAAAAATCCAGTTTGAAGATGTCTTGCTAGAAACACTTCACTGTATTTACCATCCCCAAGTTTCTTTATTATTTTAAAATTCTTAAAGCGTTCTTCAGTCTTTTTGGATGGAGATTATTATATAAAAGCTTATTTCTAAAGTAAGAATTATAGTATACTTATTTATACTATTCTTTTAAATTTTACATTAGTGGAATTAACGGAATTAATGGTTGTCTATCTATAATTTATTATGATTGATGCAATGCAATAGTTTTTGTTGGAGTAATGTCTTATTTCTAAGCAACAATCAATTCTTATGTTGATATTTTTGGTGAGTTAAGAATACTTTTATTATTGGAGTCAGCAGTAATATTTTGTTAATTTTAATTAGTTTTGATATTAGATTCAAATTGCTTGTGTTAATTGTAATTGGTTCTAGATTTCTGAAGAACTTATCCAACATATGAAAGTATTTGATTATTATGATAGGTTTATTGCTAAATTCTAGAATACGGTTTATACGACTAATATGAGTTGTTATTCATTTAATTATTTTAATTTAAGAAACACATAATTAATGTTAATTGATTAAAATACTTGGCATGGATTTATCAACCTTTTTGATTAGCCCAATATGGAAAGCTGGTTAGGATGGATTATTTATATTTTCTGTTTGATTGCTGCAATGATTTTAGGTCATTGGTTGTTGACAGTAATTTTGCAATTATTTTAAAGTAATTCATTGTTCCAGATTATGATATACATTCCAAATTTACAATCTTTTTATTTTGTTTAACTTTTAGTCTTAGTACCATGGCATTAGGAATGTTCATTTTTGAGATTTTCAAGATAGGATAATCCTAAACCAGACCAAAATTATGGTCATTCACTCTTATAAGCGATGTTTTATTATTGCTTTATCTATTGCCAAACTTATCTTTTTATTTCATTTTTCATCGTATAGGATTCGGCAAACTATCAATATTAAGTAAACATTACATTTCTACTTTAAGTAATTTGGTTAAGTGCTTTGACTATTCTTATAACATTATATTTGTTTGATAAATTACCTATCACAAATGTTTAATTAAATCTACCATCTTAAATTGATTTCATTACGAAAATTGGGACTTTTATGATTGGAATTTTATCAGGATTTGGAGCTGTTTATTGTCCTTGGGCATATTTTCAAATGATTAGTTTGGATAGTAATATCTTTATTTAGAATAGTTAACAAGGTTAAATAAGGAAAAAAATAAATTATAAGTAACATCTATTTCATACTTGCTGAAATCGAAAAATCTGTAGTGAAATTAGTTATGATCAATGAAGAATATAGAAATAAGAAAAATGGATAAATTCAATCTTCTTTTTTTTGGGCCAGAATATAAAATTGGTTTAAAAAAAAACCAAGAGAATCTTAAGAAAGAAAAGATTTGAAAGAAGAACTTCGTCAATTGAAAGTCATTCATAATTAATTATATGATCATTTTAAAGATTATATTGATGAAGAAATTAGATATTATTAATCCAAATCGTTATATGGCAAATTTCTAAAAAGATTAGCATGGATAGTTTTAATATATTGTATATACAAAATGATTATGAGTACAATCAATGCTATTTGGGGAAGGAAGAAATCAATTGATCCAATCAGTAGAATTTTAAAAGTTATTTTACCTTTTTTTGGATTTGAATTAGATCAAATTACTTATGAAACTCTTGCTATGTATGGAACATTCATTTTTATGGGATACTTAATGTTTAGCAATGTTAGATCCTTCTCTTTAAATTTAGTTAATATATTTAACACCTTTATGGGAATGGCTGTACTTTCGAAATTACCTTATGAAATAATGGTGCTTTTTATTGCTGAAGTTTTTGGTGTATATCTTTTATCAACAGTTATTTTATTATAGACAAGTTTACCAGACAGTTTCATATCTAATCTTAAAGAATATTCTTAAGGTATTGAAATATTAAGCCACTATGAAAATATTGATAAATTATTTTTATTAAGTGGTTTAATAAGTACAATAATAATATATATAAATTATCGTAGAAGAAAATATAAATTAGAAAACTTTGAGAAATCAGATTTGAAATTACGCGATTGAATTTTGTAATATATCTGCTCTATTATATTCATTTAATTATCAGTTCTTCAATATAACCATGTTTTCAATTGCTTTTTTTGTTATTGTTTCGTCCTTAAACAGTTCGTGTTACAAAGCCTACTCTATAGGTATTTACTTCTCCAGTTTACTTAACAAATCTTTGAAGTTTGGAGATAATTGTTATCCTCTTATAACATAGGTCAATAATTTGTATAATAAATAGGAATCTACTAATTCATCAAACATTTATCCTTTCATCACTTCAGGAGATGCAAATTCAGATAACTTTTGTTTATTATAGAGTTTGAATTGGTAAGTGGAATAGCTGAAATTGCAAATAGCAATCTTTTCAATAGAATCTGGTTCCTATTTATTGGGAATTACTACTATCTAATTAGGATTTAAGCAAACAATAATTATACCCATCATATGAATGTAATTAAATGTAACCAACAACTATTTGGCTATCTATCTTATTTGAAATTCTAGTAATTAAAATACTATATACCACTGAATTATTTTATCTATGACAAATATTCATCAAGAGTAAATGGGATATTTTCACAAATTTAAAATATTGTACTGGCATTTTGAAATTGAATTTCATGACACTTAATAACACCTTTAAAATTTGAAACTGAATCATGAATTATTAAATTAGAAATCGAACTGTTATCCAATTAAAATTGCTAAATTGATAATTTTAATCCTAATGATTTGTTAACGCATTCAATATGTGTTTTTTTATTATTATTTAATATTTAATACTTCTTGGAATAAGGGCAATATAGTTAATGCAATTCTATTAGAGTATCGAAAAACAGTTAAGCTTCTATCTTTAATTTATCACACTTAATAGTAATTCCAAATTTATTCACGTATTATTGTTTCGGAATTTCTTAGATAATTGAATATGCCAATGGAATGATTTCTAATAATAATAATAATAATATAATTATATACCGATAATATCTTAACTTTCTGATCCATAAAGAATAAGCAATTTATTTTCAATTAATTAAAATTTTCTTCTCACAAAGGCATTACTATCTGTTTTTTGCCAAACAAATCTTTCTTCTAAATCCAATTTATTAAACCATAAATTCATAATTAATGATTGTTGGAGATATTAAATAACTTTTTCACTAATCAACCATTCGTAATATTATTATTCAGATTGAGGACAAAAATGGTCTAAGTAATCTAAGATTAACTTTTAATGATTAATTTTATCATCTTCAAAATTGGCTTTCTTTATTGGAGATACATTATTATTATTATTATTGTCAATACCAGAAAGGTCTAATGATTAATTTCCCATGTCAATTTCTGGCTCTTATTCCATTTCGATTTCAGACTCATCAAAACATGAGTATTGTTCATTAAAAACTTCTTCTTTATTGATCATATTCTTTTTTAAAAAGGCATCATCAGATTATATTATCGAGTAAAATAAAGCTTTAGGTAAATTGCTCAGCTTGAGGTATATTTTGAATAGATTACAACTAATTTAAAACTTTATTTGCTTATTGGAAACAATTAAGAGAATATCTATTGATCTTGATGTACTTAACCTAAGAATGAATGTAATGATTTTATTATTACTTAAAAACATTAAAAGTTTGCCATCACATTTCTGAAAAATCCAGTGATTCCTACAAGTTTAAATATTTCATATACCATGCACCCTATTTAGTAATAAATATACCTAAAGATTAAAAATTAAAAACATCTCTTCGCTACTTTGAACTTAGATGATATTAACTAATCATTATACTTAATTGTAGAACTTTAAATTTATCATATTCTTTCATCTGATATCTGTTTTGTGCTTATTCTTATTTTCCAAAAAGACATCCCATAATATTAATAAATAGTTGTTAAATTAATGCTTCGGTCTGCTTTATATGAAATAGCTCATGATTACATCATTTTAGGAGAAGATAGTTTTTAGAATCAAGAAATTGAAAACTACTAACCTAATCGAATTCCACAATCACCTAAATCAGAAAACGTTGTGGATCGATTTAAAAATTTTTCCAATCTACTACAGGAATAAAAATAAAAGAAATAAACAAGAAGAGCTTTAATATCTATTGATACTAACTTCAACACACTTTAAGGCTCTCCAGATAAAAATTAAAATGTTGCTAACTGCAGCTCTAAACATAAATCTACTTATTCATCTCCAAAAAACTTTGTTTTTTATGACAGATAAATTCGTTGGTTGAATTAAGTAAAATAAACAATCAAAGTAAAGGAGGCTATTCAAAAATAGAGATAAAGTGTAGAATGTCCTTTTAAACCAAAGAAATGTCCAACTTCTTTACCTTAAACAACAAAAAACCAATCAAAAAAACCTTCTAAAATAAGGAAAGATTCATATTCAACAATTCATTTATTAAAACAGAAGTTTTATTGAATTTAGCTTATATATTATTATAAATTTTATATGTAGTATGAGTATCAGTTAGGGTGATATTATTATTTATAATTAATAATAAATAATAATATTAAAATTATTGAAGCAAGTTCTGAGTTGAATAAAAAGAGTTGCATTAACGTACTTTAAATCTTATATTCAGGAAGGATATTTATATAAATATAATTAATTTTATTAAAATTGATATTAAAAAATGGCAGAATAAGTGGTTCCTAGTAGAATGAACTTGGCTTTATATAAAGCTAAGATTATTTCAGCCAAAAAGGGTCATGAATTGTTAAAGAAGAAATGTGATGCTTTGAAAACAAAGTTCAGAATAGTGATGGTTGCTTTATTGGAAAATAAAAAATCAATGGGTGATGATGCACAAGAAGCATTATTATTATTTGCTAAGGCTTAATATGCAGCAGGAGAATTTCAGTATTAAGAATATTAAATATAGTTAAAATGTGAAAGATGCTGTAAAGAGAGCCACAATCAGATTAGAAATCTCAAGTGAAAATATTGCAGGTGTAATGTTACCTGAAGTAAATATTAGAGAAGTGGATGATTCAGATTCAAGTATGAGTCAAATTGGGTTGGCTAGAGGTGGTCAATCTATTTAGAGATGTAGAGATAAGTTTAAGGATTTATTAGTCCTTCTTATTAAAATTGCATCATTTTAAGTAATTAAATAAATTAGATCTCAAGACTTCTTTTGTTTCCTTAGATCAAGTAATCAAAGTTACTAATCGAAGAGTCAATGCTCTTGAATATGTTGTCATTCCTAGATTCACTGCTACTATGAACTACATTGATATGGAATTGGATGAAATGTCAAAAGAAGATTTCTTTAGGTTTATTTCTATATTATCATTAGATTGAAGAAAGTGCTTGATAATAAGAGAAAAATTATTGAAAAACAAAATTAAGAAACAGCAAAAAGATAAATAGAAGTTGAAGATATGAATTGGTAAGAAAGAGAGAGTTATGATATGTTGGCAGAAGAATAACCTGATGAAGATGTATTCTTTTGACAATTATACATATTGCATAATAACGTATAAAACATTTACACTTAATATTGTGAAATACAAAGAATAATTAACATTTCAAGGCTATTTTTTCTAAGGAAGTATAACCCTTTATTAATTTTGTAACATAACATTTTTAGAAAACACTGAAATTTCATCTATACTTTTTTTTGAATTTGCATCTACAGATTGTCTACATTTGCATTTTTACACTTTTTCATCACTCTTCTTATCTTAATAATAATCTTCTGATGTATGAAAAGCCAATTATTTTCTAATCAATATTTTTTTAATTAGTCTCTCAACCTGAAGATTGTTATTTTCAATTTCCTCCAGAACAGTTAAACAAACCTTGGCATTTAATCTCATCTATGGATTGGATTCCAACATTTAAGGAAGTAAAATCTACATTATTTCAAATTTTTTGATACGAATAATTAATCCATTTTATTGGAATTACATTCTGGATGTTACTATTGCTTTTTCAACTCAAAAACTCCTTCTTTATTAGATTAATAAACTGTCTATTTACCCTGTTTTGTACTAAATAGATTCTCTCCAGTCAACCTTAATTCAATAATTGTATATACAATTTATAAAGAACACAACCTAAGCTAAAAATGTCAGCTTTCTCGTCGTAAGGTTTGTCTTTACTAAAATTTATAATTTCAGGAGCCATATATCCAGGAGTTCCTGAAGTTGGAAATATTAGTTGATTCTTAATTTTTCTTGCTAAACCAAAGTCTATCAATTTCACAGTTTCTGCTTTCATTATATTCAAAGGATTAATATCTCTATGCATTATACCTTTGTTGTGAATATATGTAATTGCCTCCAATAATTCCTAAAATTCAATGAATTTATACTTTCATTATCTTAATTGTCTCATTAACCGAGAGTCCATATTGTCTACTCTATAATTCTGAATGCAAAGTCTTTCCATTAATGTATTCCATCACTATATAATAATTTTATTCATCCACATAGGTTTCTCTTAATTTAACTATACTTGGATGCTATAATTAGTTCAATAAGCTTAGCTCATGTATTAATTGAGGCTTTATTTTTATGAATCATTACTATAGCTCCGTCATTTTAGGTTATTTTCATCTTATCTACTTTCTTTATGGCATAATAGCTCTCGTTGTTTTCTGTGGAAACACATCTATAAACTGATCCTGTCATTCCACTACCAATTTCCATATGAAATTAGTAAAACTGGGACACCGGACTAAAAAACACTTTTCCAGCTAGCATTTCTTTAAGGAGATTTAATTTGGGTCCATACACTTCTTTTTGTCTGCTGTTATAAGAAAATTCGAAAGCCACTATCCTTTTATTCTCACATATCCACTTTATTGTAGTTGTTAAATTCGTTTTTAAATTGTATTTTGGAAGATTAGTCGGATCCTAATTTGATCATCAAGTTACATCAGTCATCACCAATTCGTCTGCAAATAAATATAATTGGTAAGCTTTATCCTTGAAGAAGTGTTTTCGTATCACTTGTACATTAAATAATGCTTTCTCATAAGATAACATTTTAATTCATAAAAATCATCATTTCTATATGAAGAGTTCTAATGATAATCAATACTATTCAAAAGATTCTATTTTACTATGAACTCTTAATATTATCAAAAACAAGCTATATCTAAAAATACTTTCTCTATAATTTTTACTAAGACCATAAATATATTTGAAATCTCATTCTTTCATACCAAACTTGAATGTTGAAACAATAATAATTTTGACTTTAAAATAACGCTAGCATTTTACATTAGTGTAATATTCACAATAACTAGAATTAAAATATTAATTACAAGAATTAATAATGGTTCATCATTTCTAAATTCTTAATATGGTTGTAAAAGTGCTCAATATTAACATTTTTTATAATAAACTTAAATTGTGACTTATTATTTATTAACTTTACTGTTTTTTAAAAAACACTACATCTAAGAAATCAATTAGGAAGATTGTGTTTTAAAATAGTAGATATTTTTAATTATAAAATATAAATTGATTAAGGTTATTTTTACAAATGATCAAAAACGACCCTAATTAAACTAAAATAATTAGCAAAAAACTTATGTAATAAAATAAAAAATTGGAATTATAATTTAAATTATTTAAAATAAATAAATTCTATGGCTTCATAAGTATAAAATAATAAAGATTATAATCAATTACTAACAATTTGGAGTGATTATTTTAATAAGCCAGCTAAGGAGGCAATTGATCCTTAAGACAATGTTCATAATATGATAATCCTATTTTACAAACTATTTCAAGAAAATGATTCAATAATTGAATTTTAACATACACCATAATTGATTGAATGTAAAATTGATATATAACAATTATTCAAATTGATTGATGATGGTGAATAACTTCAAAATTTATTCATAAATGACCCTTAAGATTGGATAAGTTCAATTTCATTAGCTATATCAAGTTTGAATAAAAATAAGAAAGTAGTTTGTAGACTTCATAATATTCCTTTGTCCAAAAAACTAGGTTCCTAAGACATTGGTAAGTACATTGCGATTATGGGAACCATTATCACCACAGGTTCATCAAAATTATTATTAGAAAGAGCATGCTTTATTTGTATATCGTGTGATGAGTTTGAAAGTAATAATTTAAATAAATTAGAATATTATGTAAATTCAGATGGATCGATTCCAAAGGTAAATTAATGTAATAAGTGTGGGAATATGAATACAATGAAACTGGATAGAAATAGAAGTGATGTTGTATTGTATTAGACAATAAAATTAAATGAATTATCAATAGAAGTGGAATTGAGAGATCTTTATGTAAATTGTTTTATGTCTGGAGATGAAATAGTAGTTCATGGGATAGTAAAGACAATCCAAGATGAATAAAAGAGTTCTCTATATGTAAAATATATATAGGCATATCATGTAAAACATGAATAGATAAATGAAAATTTTACTCGACAAGAAATCAAAACAGTAAATGACTTGGCTAAAAATGGAGAGTTGTTTTATGCAATGATAAATAATTTCTGTCCAAGTATATATGGACATGAGATTGTAAAAGCTGGTTTATTATTATCAATAGTAGGAGGAAGTACTTGTAATAGAAATGCATCACATTGCTTATTAGTAGGTGATCCTGGTTAAGGAAAGAGCTAATTGTTGAAGTTTGCTCATCTATTATCAACTCGTTCTATTTATGTTTCAGGAACAGCAGTCTCATAATGTGGTTTAACTTGTTCAGTGAATCATAAGAATGATGATACAATTATTGATGCTGGTGCATTAGTGTTGGCTGACAATGGAGTTTGTTGTTTAGACGAAATTGACAAAATGTAGAGTTAACATTATGCCTTATTAGAAGCGATGGAATAATAAACCATCACTTTAGCTAAGAGTGCTGTTATGTGTTAATTTTATGCTAGAACAACTATTATAGCTACTGCTAATCCAGCATAAGGACATTTTAATAAAACTAAATCGTTGATTGAGAATCTAAAAATATAAAATACTTTATTGTCTAGATTTGATTTAATTTATTTATTGATTGATGAACCAGATATGGAAAGAGATTAAAAACTATCAGAACACATAATGAATTTTCATAATATGAAAACCTCAAGAATCAAATTTCATAATAATGATGAAATAAAAACACCCAATGCTTATAGAACCTTGAATGAAAGATTACATCAAAACTAAATTAATCAAGAGCTACCTTATTAATTAATGAAGAAGATTATAGCTCATGTTAAAAATATTAAGTCAGTCCTTACATTAGGAGCTTAGAAACTTATTACTTCATATTATTTAAAAATTAGGTAAACTGCTTTTGGAATGCCCATAACAAGTAGATAATTAGAATCACTTATTCGATTATCTTAAGCTAAAGCAAAGTTATGTTTAAGATAAGAAGTAACTGAAGAAGACGCTTAATTTGCAATAGATATTTTTGAAGAAAGCAGATTCGATTGTTTTATTAGTGGTTTAGGCAATTAATCCACCAATAAGAAAGGTTAAAATAGTTCACTCAATAACTCTAAAAATATAGGCACATTATCTAAACCTAAATAAACCTAGATCTTCTTAGATGAATTGCATAAAGTATCATTATAAAAGGATTCTTATGAATTTTCAATGGAAGAACTAAAAAACACAGCCAGAAAAATAAATCTGTAGGTTGGAGATTTAGGAGATTTCATTAATAAATTAAATTATGATTGCATGCTTATTATGAGAGGGAACAATGTTTATGAATTAAACTATAAAAGATGATTTTTATCATATTATTTTAATTAAATTTAAATATAAAAATGAATTAAGAAATTTAAGTTGAATAAAGACTTTCACTTTATGATATTGTCAGAGAAAAAAGAGAAGAAAAATAAGTTCCAATCAGTAGAATGGTTTATGCCACTTACTTTAGTGAAAGTGCTATATAAAAAATTGATGTTGAATAAGTTTTAACTAAATAAGTTATATTATCACTAAATATATAGATTAAAGAATTGAGTGACACTCAAGGTTAAATTTCAGGTTTTCTCTTAATTCGAGGTCTTTTTAGTTTACATTTAGTTGAAACTTAATCAAATGTAATGAATCTTTGGATGCGTAATTTATATGCAGAGTATAGAAAGGAAAAGAACATTTATAGCATGATTAATATAGTTACTGTTAATGAAGACAATCCTACAAGATGTTTTGATAGATGGTATTGTGAAAACTTATTTTAAACTGGTCCATAATTATCAGATATGGATAAAACAGAAGCTTAATGTTAAGAGAGAGTTTGGGAATTGTATTAATAAGTATGTAATGCAGGAATCAAACACAGTGCAAGAACTTAAAAAGATAAATAACAAAATAAAATAGCTAATGATGTCCCAATTACTTTAGATGATATCAACATGTTACTACATAAAAGATTCATGTCAATTGAAGAATATAATGAATTATATTTAGGGGACATTAAAATTGAATTAGAATAAGAAAAAGTCTATCCATAAACATTACCTTTAACAAGAGCATTAGAATATAAAGATTTAGGAGAATGAAATATAATGTTAAATTTAATTACAATATGTCTTTTATAATTTAAAATTATTTTCATTGATATGCAGTTCTTTTAAAAATTTTAATTTATTTTACTGTTCTTGCAAAATAAGTCTCTTATATTTAATTCATAATTAACAGCTATTTGTAATATTTTAATATAAATAGCATTTTTTAAATCATTCAAGCTCATTTTATCGAATTTAATTGATTTTATTAAGTCATCATTTTTTTTTATTTCAGAAAATAATAAAATAGTTTATTAAATTAATTAAGAAGCATTATTTTTAATATATTAAAAAAAAAATTTCATCAATTTCTATTATTTAATACATTAGACAAATGAATAATCTAAAATACGGGAAGTCAAACTTAAAATAGGAAGTTGAGATTATAGCTAATTTTTAATAAATTATATAGAATCAAACCATAAATAATTAAAATATTTAATTAGGAGGGGGAGGACAAACTTAGATGACATCCCAAACTTAATTCGAATCTGTAAAAGTAGAATAAAAGGAGAATGAGCAAGATTTTTTCAAATAAGATATTTTCTAATATTTGTAGTTTTAATCTTCTCTTTTAAAAAATTTATTATCAAATAAAATAGAAGATGATTAGATCAAATAATTAAATAAAATCATATAATGGTTTCTATCTAAAGGATAAGATTTTATTGAAATATCTAGTCAGAATAAGCTAGATTAAAGATAACTACAGATTATTCAAGAAGCTATTCAATATCTTTTAAAAAGTACTATTTATACACCAACTCTAATGCTATCATTTAGCTTGATTTAATTGGCTTAAAATTTATTTCATGTTCTCTACTAGCAAGCTAGAATCTATGATTATAAAGAAATATTATCATATTATTCAAAAAGTTATAATGATGACTTATAATAAATAGAGGAAAAATTTTAAAACTTATAGGGGTTAAAGGAAATCTTTGATGATAAATGTAATTTGATGAGGATTTAAATTTAGTATTTAAGAAATAATGAAAGATCAAATTTATAAGCCTTTTCTTTTATTTTTCAATAAAACAAATATGAAAACTAAAATGAAGTGATATTTGAATTGTTAGAGGATGCCAAAAGTTTATTTAAGGAAGAATAAAATGATATGCAAAAACACCATGTTAATTATTTTTTTTAATCATTGAAGTGGACCATAATAAAAATGATTATAAATCACAAAAATGTATCTATTGATGAACTTGTTAATTAATTAAGCAAAGGATATCATTCTATAATTTAAAATTAATAACAAAGAGTAATTTTTGAATTTTTCTTAATGCTACTTGATTTAATTTTGTTTAATAATTGTAATGGAAATAATGATAAATTTAATTAATTATCAATGTAACTTGGGTATTTATATTTTTAGGATAAGAAAAACATTTGGGAAGATTTTTTATAGACTAAATGTGATAGGCAGATGAAATGTTATTTGGCATTTTATTTTACTTTGATTGTAAAAAAATCACATCATCAATAATAAAAAATTGTATCCGCTTTTTAATCGTATATTAAATTGATTTAGAATTCAGAATAAAATATAATTTTTTTAGAAGAGAATAATTTAGATAATTTAGTAATTCACATTATAGATAAAAATCAAAAAGAAGATAAAAAAAAATATTATATTAAATAAATGAGAGAAAAAAAAGAAATAATTTAAAAACGGTATAGGAACAAGATCCAAAACAATTTTAATTCAATAAATATAAAAGTTATATCTGAGTAAAATAAAGTTGCTCTATTATTTGATGAATTTGATATTGATTTTACTTATTAAAATGATGAACAATAGTCTGTAATTTTTGATTTTCTCTGGAATAACAAAAATAAAAGTGATGTTCTTTTGATTAAAGGCAAAGCAGGATCAGGTAAGACAACTAGTTTAAAAAGGCTTGAATTTTTTTTATGGAATCTGTATGATTCGAAATCTGATAAAAAATAATGGATTCCTTTATATGTTGAATTAAGTAATATAGAAGATCCTCACTTTGAAATCTGGAAAAAAACTTTAAAACAGATTTTTGACTTTAACAAAGAGGAGAGGAGATGTTTTCAAAAGGATATAGAAGATGGCAAATTACATATTGTTCTATTATTTGATGGGTATGATGAATTGAAAACAGATTAACAGAAAATTAATTTAATTAAAAAAAACAAAATCTTCCTAAATCAATTAGGTAAAAATGTAAAGGTGATTATAACCACAAGAATAGAAACTTTAAATTAAAAGGGATATTAGGTATTGTTTAAAGGGGAAAAAAATTTGACTGATGTTTAAATAATTGATTTCGAAGATAATTAAATATAGCAATATCTTGAATAATACTGTATTAAAGCATTCAGAAAAGAAATTTATGACTTTTATGAGAAAATTTATATAGATGATTAATTAAATTTTGTATTCAAAAATGATGAAATGGAAGAAATTTTCCAGTATATTTGGAAAATTTTTTTTTATGAAGATCTATAAAAAATTGTAAAAAATTCCAAAAAATCTTAAAGTTTTTTAATGTGTAATGAAGACTTTTCAAAAATGATTAACAAATTAATAACCATATTAGAATGTGAACATTTATAGCCATAAAGATTGTAGGAATTTTAAGACCGTTTTAAAAAATTATAAAATCAAAGTTAACTAATGGAAATACTAGAAAAATATCAAATCAAAGAATTGATTTAGACTCCTTATGCCTTCAAAATTATACTTAAAGTCTTAGAGAATAAGTATAAGTTCGAAAAAGTTAAAGAAACTCGAAAAATTAAGTTTGAATCGATGCTTGAAATAGTAATGAATGAATAAATTATATATAATGATTAGGCTGAGCAAGATGAATATTCTTAAAATCTGATGGATAAATTAGATGAAGTCGAATTTTTTGAAAGCTTTAAAATTGAGAGTTTAGTTAAAGAAAATAATAAATTTTCAGATACAGATTTAGTTATAATAGATTAAGCATTAGAATTATCAAAGTTTACATTATACTAAATTTACAAATTATACATAGATTAACATCATAAGAAGTAAGAAAAAAAAATAAATAATTGTGCAAACTATACAATAGAAGTAAAAGATTTTATAGGGTAAATTAATAATTTTGAAATGGAGTTAGCTGTTAACATGAGTAAGGAAGATATAATTCATTTAAATGTAAAAAAGCTAGTAAAAAATTTTTTTAAATAGAACTATTTTGAAGAAGTTAAATATGATCCTTTAATTAAATGTGCTTTAATTAAGCTTGATAATAATATTGTAGCTTTTTAACATAAATCGATTTAGGATTTTTTTGTTGGAAAATATATTATGAAGTTCTTTAAGGATTTCAATAGATCAGTTGAAGAAAATATTGAAAGTAGCATATATAATTAAAATAATTTTAATTTATCACATTAACAATTCGAAGCTGCGCTAGATTTTATAAAAAATGATTTAAAAAATTTATAAAACATAAAAACAAACTTAATATATGTTGTGGAACTTTCGAAATAGGGCAAATGTATAAGAGCAGCATCTAATAGTATTTTTTTAATCAATTATTTGAAACTTGATCTAATTGGTTAAAATTTAAGTGGAATTTAATTAGAGGATACTAATGTTTCTGGACTTAATTTCTTTGGTAGTAATTTAGATGGATCAAGGTTTGAAGAAGTTAAAATTTAGTATTGTAACTTTAATAATACCAGTTTAAAAGATGTTGAATGGTTAAATACACCTTGGAATCATGTTGAAATATTGAAAGGCGAAAAAGGAGTAGAGATAGTTGATTTTATAATTTCTCCAGATAATAGATTTTTAATTACTTGTGGAAGATGTTCACTTTTAATATGGAATCTAGAAATTAATGGTAAAATTAAAAATCTAACATTTCCAATGAATATAAATACTTGTGTTTTTTCATCAGATTCATCAAAATTTTTAATAAGTTTATAGGGTTTTATTTAGATTTACTTAATTGATAGATAGGATATAAAATTACTTCTATTTACACCTTATCAAAATGGCTTAAAATTTACTTTCTACAATAATGAAGATAAAATTATATGTACAGAAATGAACTAAATTTAGGTAAATTATTATACCCAAAATGAACAATTCCCCTTTTAATCATTTCCGATGTATTTTTAGAATCTAGCAATTTTAGATTTTAACTAAGAATCAGAGAAATGGACTGAAGATATTCTATTTCGTAAATAGTTTACAGCCTTTTAGCTTAAAAAAAATGGTGATATCTTATTAGGAAAAGAAGATGGATCCATATCAGAATTAACAATTCAAAATAAATAAGAAAAATGTATCTCTTAATTTATTCATAAAAGTTAAATATCTTAACTTTAAGAGACTTAATTTGAATTTCTAAAAGAGCTTGGTTAGATAAATAAACTCACCATTATCATTTCAACTAGTAAAGATCTAGTAAATATTTTTTGGTATAATTCCAAATCTTAGACATATCAAAAAGTTAATTCCTTGCCTTCTTCTCAGATAAATGGTTAATTACCAAGATATTTAAGTTTTAACATTAAGGATTTAATTTTAATCATAAAAGATCATATTGTTTTCTATGATAAAAGCAAGATTATCGAGCTAAAACAAGATAAAATTTTTGAAGAATCAAATTGTATAATTTAATAAGATTTGAAGAGTTAATAACATTTGAATTTTATAATTTAAAATAATCTTGAATTCGACGAACCCATTTTTGTTGCTAAGAATAATTGTATCGAAATTTATAACAATAACGAAACTTTAGATCGGCTACAGAGAAAAGATTTAACATCTTAATAAATATTATCTATGAAATTTTGCGTTGATGATTGTCTAATAACTTACAACAAAGATGAAACAATTAGATTTTTTATTTATCAAAATTCTTAACTCTATGAAATAAAAGATTTTATCAAAGGATAAGTGAAAAATCTATCATCAACTTTTGTAGAAAAAAACTATCAATAAAGAATTCTAAAAATTGTAGTATAAACTCAAAAGAATGAGTTAACAATTTATTAAGTCTAAATTTTACAATTTAAAATAATAAGTTAAGATTAAATAATTTAAGACAAAGATTCAAAAATAAGTTATTTTTTATTTTCATAAGATGGAAATATTATTTACTTATCCATAGATAATAAAATTTATTCTATTATAATTTAAAACAAATAATAAGAATAATTTTAACTTAAACATGAATAAGAAATATAGTCAATGTATTTATCAAATACTAATAAATTTCTTATTTCTTATAGCTTAGATAATGTTATTTTCATTTGGGACATTGGATAAAAATAAGTAATTCATTAATTAAGAGATAAAAAAATTGTTGATCTCTTATTTAAAACCGATAATGAATTCATATTAAAGACTTAAAACTCAATTATCTGGTATAATATTAATATATTTGATGATAAAAACCTCTTAAAAATTAAGAAATATTATGAATTAGAAGAAAATCTTGAAAATAATAATTAACAACAAAGCATTAATCTAATTAAAATTTAGGATGCAGCCAAATGTTAAAAGAATACTATTGAATTTGAAGAGTATTATGATTAAAATTTACAATCATGGAAATCTAGATAAGTTTAATAAAATATTTATTCTGAATTCATTACAATAAAAAAAGGAAACAATATGATATTAAAACATCTTATTGAAGGTGATTAGACAAAAGTTTTAATGTTGGATGAAGAAATGTAGGAAATTGTTTTTATTAACAAAGATATTATAATATCAAAAATGAATGGAAATATTTTAAATATTGTATTTACAAATAAGATGGAAACAGAAGAAGAATTATAATTTAATTCTTTTGTAATAAAAGAAGAGGAGAAAAGTTCTTATACAATTATTGCAACTTAATTAAATTAGAATATTTAATTAAATAAAATAAATAACAATAAATAATGGTACACTACAAGTATAGATACAGAGGCTGAAGATATTTAAACCTTTTTAGCAATATCTAATAATTGCGATTATTTAGCATAAGCAATTCAACAAAAGATAAATATTTATTTAATCAAATACTTTGACTTTCCAATTAAGTTATCAACGATCAATATTGATTATGAAGTGAAATAGATTGATATATCAAATTGTTACAAAATTTACGTGTAAAGTTAGGATTTTCTATATAAATATTAAAATTTAGAGTAAATAACTAAGATTCAATCTAATCTTCAGTGTGAACCAAATAAAATTCATTTAAATTATAACAATAAATTGTTAGCTATCTAATTAAAGAATTGTGTACAATTTTATGACATTTCTGATTAGAAGTTTTAATAACTTTAAATATTAGCTGATTGCTTTTCTTCTTCTATTGATAATAAAAGTTTTGCAATAAGCAATAAAGATTGCGTATAATACTATGATTTTGATTGGAAAGGTTTGAATAATTATTTATCTGTATTTGAAATTGGAAAAGATTAGATAATAGCAAACCTTTTCTTAGTTTAAGATCCAAATAAAATTTTTGTTCTTACTCCAAATGATATTTAAATATGGAAAAGAAGTGAAAAAAAACTACTTTCCATCGTTGATATCAAAAATAACAAAACAAAAGTATTATCAAATGAAAAAATAGCATAAATAGATATATAAAGGATAATTATTGGTTAAAAAAATATAAGTGCTAAATTATATAATAGGGAAGAATATGGGTTTAAAGCTTGTAATCTATCATTTAGTTGGGATGGTAAATACATTTTATATTATAAAAATAATAATCATCTAGTATTTCAAAACTTAAACAACCCCTAATTTGAATATACTATTAAAGAATTGGAAGGTTAAAGTAATATATCATTTAGTGCCTAAAGCAAGTACTTAATAAACTTTAGTTCAGAGGAAAAAGTAATAGAATACAGTGAAGTTAAATTTTTAAATTTAATTAATGGGTAAACAGTTTTTGAAAATTACTTAAATGTTTGGGATGCAAAAATATTAAGTAAAATAAAATCTATTGTTAAAATTCCGATTCTCAAAAAATAAAGAAAAATACAGTTTTATAAAGAATCTTTTATTTCAATGATAAACAGCTAAACTATATGTGTATATGATATTGAAGAACTAATAAAAGATTGTTATGATAAATTGCTTATAGATTGTTCAAAAAATATCAATTGGTTTGGAATGAATAAAAATGAAACTAAATTTATTACTGTAACTCTTTAAAATTAAATCACAATCTTTGATCTAAAAACTAAAAAATAATTATAAATTTTTCATCCTCGTTGTTAATAAATTTTTTGGTTAGAATTTACAGAAGATGAAAAATTTATGGTTTTGAGAGATACTGCAGATAAATTAATTCTATGGAATTTACTTGAGAATTGTGAATAATTAGAAATTTAAGATAATTTAAATTTAATTGGTAGTGCAATTGGTAAAGAAAAAAGCATGTGTTACTTTGTGAAACTTGAGAATTCATTAGGAATAACATGTTAAAAATAAAATTAAATTGTGGTTTATGATCTGAAAGATTTCAAAAGCTATTAATTGTTTATGAGTATTCGTGCAGAATAAAGCGAGGAAATAATAAGGCATTATGTTTATTCAAACAACAGTAAAATTGGCACAATTTCAGTAAAACAGAACAAAAAGGATTATTTTATAAGTATATGGAATCTAAAAACGAAATAAAAGATTGAGGCATTTAATATATCTTAGCTAAAATGGTTTTTTGGCTCACCTAATAGTGATAATTATTATATTAAAGAGATTCCAAAACAATATAGTTTTGGAATTACTCATGATAATAAATTTGTACATCGATATTCAAGTGAGGAACATATTATAGAAATGCATGAATTTAGCAATTATGAAAAAAATTAGCCAATTCTTAATATTTTTATGAAGATTTAGGAAGCTTAATTAAATTCTAATGAGTCAAAATTATAAGTAAATAACATTGGAAATAAGTACATTACATACCATTACAACTTTTAAATAAGAATTATCGATTTAGAGCTTTATAAGAAATAAGTAAAAGTGATAAGGTTAGAAAAATTCTAAGATTTCTTGGATTATTAATATCATAAGGATTATTTGCTTTATAAAGAGAAAAAAGATAAAAAATACAATTTGAAATTATTGGACTATAGGAATGGTTAATAATTTGATCTGTTTGATAACATTTGTGATAAATTTATAGTAGCTTTTTCGAATGATGGCCAATATTTTGCTTAGGGTTGGGATAATGGATTAATAAAAATTTATGAGTATAAAATTAAAAATGACAAAAATATTGATTTTGTTCCAAAAGATAGTTGGATGAGTCAAATAAAGAAAAAAATAGAATTGATTAAATATACTTCAAATGATAAAATACTTATTAGTAGTTAAGATAGCGAATTAGCGTTTTGGAATGTTAGTCATTTTAAAGATAGATAAAGAGCAATATAATATATGAAAATTGACTTCAAAATTATATCTATAGCTATTTCTCCTAATGGATCTGATATTGCATTAAATTTAGAAAGCAATATGGTATAGATTTTAACAGTTGATGAATCAAAGTGTAATGCTGAAAATTAGAATTCCTAAAATTAAGTATTATAATAATATTTTTCTAGTATATTGGCTGTTATAAATCATTACCAAAGTTAGAAGAATTAATGACCCAGCATTGCATAGTCACAGAAAATTCAAAATTTTAAGATTAAAATCAGAAATAATTAAAGCATCTATTCTAATCAGAAATATAATATGATGACGAGTGATATTAATGAAATATATATTCAAAATAAAATCAGCATTATTAATTATTCTATTGTAAAATGATTGAATATGTATTTAAAATATCATATTTAATTATTGCCAGTTGGAAATTTTAATGATTTTAAAGGAATTCTATCCATCAAATACTAGGGTATAAATTTATATTTCTATTGATTTTATAAAATTATGAAATTCTATTATTATTTATTTTAATTGAAATCTGAACATTATAAAATGAATATAAAATAAATAAAATGTTAAAAGTAGAAGTCAAAGAATGCTAAAAAAATGACCATAAAGGATTTTAAATTGTAGCTGTAGATCTTTCAGAATAATTTAACAAAGAAAATGATTAAAAAAGGTTTTATTGTGTGAAATGCCTAATTGAAAAGATAGGATCCAAAAAAATTATTTTGTATGAAGAAGCTATAAAAAAAGGAGAAGATGTAGATAAGGAATTAAAGATAAATACAGAATAATAAAAAAAGCAGTAGTTGGAGAATATATAAAAAATGAGAGAAAAAATCAAAATTGTTGGAGAAAATCTTTAGTAACCTTTAGGAGCTATGGATAAATAAATAGAGTAATATATCACTAATTTGTAAAACTAATTGGAAGCAATTCCAGAACCTTCAACAATCCAAAATAATATTAAATTATTATCAGATTGTTAGAAAGAAGATGGTTAATTCTCAAGTCCTTAACCTAAATTAGACAATAAAGAGTTAGTGGCTTTAATAAACTAGATAAATAAATTTTTTGACTTAATAAAGAACAATGAATAATTACTTGAAACAAAAAAACATATGCATTAAGTGGTATAGTAAAGTTAAATTAGTTAAGAGCCATTTTAATCAAATGTAAGTATTCTTTTAATTTAATAGACAACACCAGCTTTAAGTATGATATGCGAAACTCATTAAAGGGAGATTATAATGCTTAATTTAAGTCAAGTAGAATTTGAGGAAAAAATTCCATTTTTATGTGTCGATTGCATACAAAATTGTTGTGCTGAAAATAAGGCTATTTCTAGTATCATAAATCTAACTGAGGCTAATAAAAAATGGAAAAAGTATTTAGGAGAATAGGATGAAAAGAGATTCTAAAGACAAGCAAGATTTAATTAGGCGATAGGAATTATAAAAAAATTATAAGAGAAGTACAATCAAGAATTATGTAAAATTATTTAATCCTTGAATGATCAAATAACAAAAGAACCATAAGGATATGAAAAACTTTAAAAATTAAAAAATATTTCTTTGTTTTAATAAGAAAAACAAAATCTTCTTTATATAATTGAAATTCTTGGTCAAACAGAAAAGTAGAAAAATTAGGAAAAAAATTAAAATTAAGAGGATTTTAAATTTTATTAAAGCCAAAAGAAATTATTAGAAGAACTGATTAAAGAAAATTTAGTTGTAGAGAATTAATTATAATGGCTTTAGAATTATGATTAATGTATTTTTTTTAATGTTATTTAGAACCCCAAAAATCAAATGATGCTTCCAAAGATAAGATTGAGAATGATTAAGAAGTTATAGATTTTCTTAAAAAGACCACTATTTAAGACTAATATTTATCATTCTTTGAAATTTCATTTAATTCCTTAAAAACTTTTAAACAAGAAGAGTAAGATCTGAAATAAAAGGGAAAGTTAGAAAAATTGTAATAATCTGAGGTTGAAACTTAATCTTAATCCCTTTTGATATTTTAAAAGTGGTATAAATAATTTTAAGATAACTAAGCAAAGTTGGAAAAATTAATGAAGGTTGATGAAATTGAAAAAAAATTAACCTAAATTGAATAAGAAAAATCACAAATATTAATAGAAGATAAAGAGAATAAACAGAAGATATCAGATTTAGAAGTGGAAATATAAGAATAGTACAAATCATTTATATCATCATAAAAAGAATATTAGGATATAGATTAAGCATTAATTAAAAAAAATAACCTTGAAGAATAGATGTCAGAGTTAAAATAAGTGTATTCAATTATAACAACCAGCTGGCAATAAGGAGAGTCAAAATTATTATAATCGGAATTTGCATAAAAAATATTCAAATTTATACAAGAAAAAACTAAAAGGGAAATAAAAAATAAATACTTGATATATTCTTCGGCAGAATCTGGATTAAATAGAAAAACTTTTTGGGATAGTGTTGATAAAAAGTGTAATTTATTGATGATATTTAAATCTACAAGTCAATATATATTTGGTGGATTCTCACCTTGTTAATGGATTTAATCCAGTAGATAATACTAAGCTGATGAATCATTGTCATCATTTTTATTTTCTTAGACTTAAGATTAAATCTACCCTTTATTATCAAGTAATTTTTCATCTGCAATCATGAATGATGATTCTTATATATCATTTGGATATTAAGATATTAAAATCTCTTATGATTTTTAGAATGGATCATCACTTTTAGGAGGTACATACTAATGTAACCAATATAAAATTAACAATTATTAAAATCATTTATTTGGATAAGCTACACCTAATATAAAGGAATGCGAAATTTTAATGATAACATTTAAAAATAAATGAAATCATATTTATACAAACATCAATATTTATAATAGATTATTAAATAATATCTTCAAAAAATATAATATTAATAAAATTTTTTATTTAAAATAATTGAAGAAATGAATTAAGAAAATATAAATTTTGAAAAAATCTGCAAATAATCACCTAAATTTCTAAAAAGATATATAATTGAGAGACAGATTCGGACAAATAACCAGATGAATAATTCTTCGAAAAATAAAAATGATTTTTGAAAAAACATTTAAGATTTCAAATAATAGTGTAAGAAATCTCTTTAAAATCTAATAATAATTAGAGATATCACAGTAAAATTAAATTT
>CAJJDN010000105.1:0-37847 GCA_905182985.1 Paramecium sonneborni | reverse complement strand
AATCAAATGATGCTTCCAAAGATAAGATTGAGAATGATTAAGAAGTTATAGATTTTCTTAAAAAGACCACTATTTAAGACTAATATTTATCATTCTTTGAAATTTCATTTAATTCCTTAAAAACTTTTAAACAAGAAGAGTAAGATCTGAAATAAAAGGGAAAGTTAGAAAAATTGTAATAATCTGAGGTTGAAACTTAATCTTAATCCCTTTTGATATTTTAAAAGTGGTATAAATAATTTTAAGATAACTAAGCAAAGTTGGAAAAATTAATGAAGGTTGATGAAATTGAAAAAAAATTAACCTAAATTGAATAAGAAAAATCACAAATATTAATAGAAGATAAAGAGAATAAACAGAAGATATCAGATTTAGAAGTGGAAATATAAGAATAGTACAAATCATTTATATCATCATAAAAAGAATATTAGGATATAGATTAAGCATTAATTAAAAAAAATAACCTTGAAGAATAGATGTCAGAGTTAAAATAAGTGTATTCAATTATAACAACCAGCTGGCAATAAGGAGAGTCAAAATTATTATAATCGGAATTTGCATAAAAAATATTCAAATTTATACAAGAAAAAACTAAAAGGGAAATAAAAAATAAATACTTGATATATTCTTCGGCAGAATCTGGATTAAATAGAAAAACTTTTTGGGATAGTGTTGATAAAAAGTGTAATTTATTGATGATATTTAAATCTACAAGTCAATATATATTTGGTGGATTCTCACCTTGTTAATGGATTTAATCCAGTAGATAATACTAAGCTGATGAATCATTGTCATCATTTTTATTTTCTTAGACTTAAGATTAAATCTACCCTTTATTATCAAGTAATTTTTCATCTGCAATCATGAATGATGATTCTTATATATCATTTGGATATTAAGATATTAAAATCTCTTATGATTTTTAGAATGGATCATCACTTTTAGGAGGTACATACTAATGTAACCAATATAAAATTAACAATTATTAAAATCATTTATTTGGATAAGCTACACCTAATATAAAGGAATGCGAAATTTTAATGATAACATTTAAAAATAAATGAAATCATATTTATACAAACATCAATATTTATAATAGATTATTAAATAATATCTTCAAAAAATATAATATTAATAAAATTTTTTATTTAAAATAATTGAAGAAATGAATTAAGAAAATATAAATTTTGAAAAAATCTGCAAATAATCACCTAAATTTCTAAAAAGATATATAATTGAGAGACAGATTCGGACAAATAACCAGATGAATAATTCTTCGAAAAATAAAAATGATTTTTGAAAAAACATTTAAGATTTCAAATAATAGTGTAAGAAATCTCTTTAAAATCTAATAATAATTAGAGATATCACAGTAAAATTAAATTTCAGAATATTAAGTTGAATGATAATGATAATTTCAATCCAAATAAATTAAGAGAAGAATGAAATCAGTATTTTAAATATATATTTTGTATTTAACCTATTTAATAATTAAAATATAATCATATTTTAGGTTTTATATTCTTTCTATTTATTTAATATANGAAAGTTAGAAAAATTGTAATAATCTGAGGTTGAAACTTAATCTTAATCCCTTTTGATATTTTAAAAGTGGTATAAATAATTTTAAGATAACTAAGCAAAGTTGGAAAAATTAATGAAGGTTGATGAAATTGAAAAAAAATTAACCTAAATTGAATAAGAAAAATCACAAATATTAATAGAAGATAAAGAGAATAAACAGAAGATATCAGATTTAGAAGTGGAAATATAAGAATAGTACAAATCATTTATATCATCATAAAAAGAATATTAGGATATAGATTAAGCATTAATTAAAAAAAATAACCTTGAAGAATAGATGTCAGAGTTAAAATAAGTGTATTCAATTATAACAACCAGCTGGCAATAAGGAGAGTCAAAATTATTATAATCGGAATTTGCATAAAAAATATTCAAATTTATACAAGAAAAAACTAAAAGGGAAATAAAAAATAAATACTTGATATATTCTTCGGCAGAATCTGGATTAAATAGAAAAACTTTTTGGGATAGTGTTGATAAAAAGTGTAATTTATTGATGATATTTAAATCTACAAGTCAATATATATTTGGTGGATTCTCACCTTGTTAATGGATTTAATCCAGTAGATAATACTAAGCTGATGAATCATTGTCATCATTTTTATTTTCTTAGACTTAAGATTAAATCTACCCTTTATTATCAAGTAATTTTTCATCTGCAATCATGAATGATGATTCTTATATATCATTTGGATATTAAGATATTAAAATCTCTTATGATTTTTAGAATGGATCATCACTTTTAGGAGGTACATACTAATGTAACCAATATAAAATTAACAATTATTAAAATCATTTATTTGGATAAGCTACACCTAATATAAAGGAATGCGAAATTTTAATGATAACATTTAAAAATAAATGAAATCATATTTATACAAACATCAATATTTATAATAGATTATTAAATAATATCTTCAAAAAATATAATATTAATAAAATTTTTTATTTAAAATAATTGAAGAAATGAATTAAGAAAATATAAATTTTGAAAAAATCTGCAAATAATCACCTAAATTTCTAAAAAGATATATAATTGAGAGACAGATTCGGACAAATAACCAGATGAATAATTCTTCGAAAAATAAAAATGATTTTTGAAAAAACATTTAAGATTTCAAATAATAGTGTAAGAAATCTCTTTAAAATCTAATAATAATTAGAGATATCACAGTAAAATTAAATTTCAGAATATTAAGTTGAATGATAATGATAATTTCAATCCAAATAAATTAAGAGAAGAATGAAATCAGTATTTTAAATATATATTTTGTATTTAACCTATTTAATAATTAAAATATAATCATATTTTAGGTTTTATATTCTTTCTATTTATTTAATATACAGTCATTGTAAACTTAAATTTTAAAAAACACTATCCTCAATATAAAAAATAACAAAATTTGATTATTATAATTATAATTTTACTTAATTATTCCCTTTCAAAATTATATAGAATACTTTTTCAGTGCTACAAACGCCTTAAAATGAATAAATATAAATAAATTTTCGTAAGGATTTTAATTAATAAATAAATAAAAGTTATATATAATTATTCAAAATTCTATTTATATATAAGCATTGATATTTGGAAATTTTTTCAATCGATTTTTAACTAAAATGTAAAAGAAAATTAATAAACAAACAATAATAATTAATAATTGATAAATCCATCCTTTTCTTGATTTTTCTAATGCAGGAAGTATAAAGGTTAATTGATAATTTCCTAAAGAAAATTCATTTTGGCATATAACATTAACTTAAACTATTTTTTTTCGTTTCATATAATGACAAGTTAATGTTTTAGTATTTATAGGATAGTTCCAAATCGATCCATTAAGAATAAAAAGGCATGTAGCGTTTTCAAAATTTTAATTTACAATCAATGCATATTCAAGTGATGTAGTTTATTATGATCCTAACATTAAAATAGGTATATTGTAGCTTTAGTCTAAAAAATCACTCATTTAATAAACACCAATTAAGTAGCTATTTCCTTATTGAAATTATTGCAAAAGTAAACCATTTTAATAGATAGAATTTGAAATTAATTAGAAATTGCCATAAAGTGGAATGCTTGTTAAAACATCTTAAATTTGCAAGTTCAGATTTGTCATTGACAAACGAAAAACATATAATTATCCGAATCCTTCAATATTAGTTAATAGAACAAATAATTTATTCTTTATAATTTCCAAAATCAAGACTTGTAAAAAAAATACGGAATCATAAATCCATAGAATTTCTTAAATTGGTTATATTATAATTGAATCCTCATTAATATATAAATATTGAGAGTAAGGTTAGGAATCAATTATATATAAGATAATAATTTTATTCTATTTATTGAAATCTTTAGCAAAATTAAAAAGCGCAACAGAAAAATCTTAGCAATTGAAATCACCAATATAATCAATATCATAAAGTAGTTCTATGCTGTTATTTTATATATTAAATAAATACAAATTCTATTTAAATTACACTTAAGAACCTAAAATAAAATTAAGATTTAAAATGTTGTTAATTTTAGAAATGTTAATGAATCTACTAGGAATAGCAGATAAATTAAATTCAATAACATTTCCTTCATTATCAAAAGAAATGCTTATCCAATATTATGCAGATTTATTTTAGCATATAGAAGATAAAGTCAAAGACGAAGATGTTGATTTTAAACACTCAATAAAATTTAAATTTGAATAATCGTATTGTGAAAGAAATTCCAGGTATTAATTTAAAACTTAAATTTGATTGTTGTTCTAGAGAATTAATAATTAATTATTAATTGTGGTTATTAGAGTGTAGTTTTTGATATTTTCAGTTATTTATATTTTGTAATTAAAGTTTGTTAAATTGCAACGATTGTTAGAGTAGTAAGAATTGTAAAAAGAATTATTAGGGAAATAGCAAACATCAGCTTGTCTATTAAGTATTAAATTCATTTGGATTGTGAAAGTTTGATCTTTTAAATTTAAATCATATGTATTTAAAATTATTGTATTATTAATTTGAGGTTAAAAAATGGTGAAATTTGATTAATATGTCAAACTTTAATTTGGAGTATATTAAATAGCAGTTTAATTTAATAATGAGGTAACTGTATAATTATAAATAATAGATGGATAAAAGCGATCAAAGTCTAAGGATTGGTTTACATAAAACTGAACACCTTGATAAATAGATAATCTATATATGCTATCATTATTATAAATTAATGAGTTTGTAGATTGCTAAACACTACATATTAATGGTGAAGTAAATTCAAGTAAGTAATATAAGTTCATTTATTATGGTAATGAAGGATTATAAACATACACAGTATAATTTGAAAGTGTAACATAGAAAAATAGATTATCTGATTGTATTTTTACTTTCTTATTGTAATTTATACTCATCATATTTCTTACAAAATATGGTTATCTTACATTTTGAATATTCCAAACTTAAAAGCAAAAATCAAGACCCTACTTGCAAACATATGATAAAACTAAATGTTATCCGACAATATTCATTTAGTATATTATGAAATTCAATTCTATGATTGATATTGGAATTGGTGTATTATTGTAACTTATAGCAAGAATAATAATATTATGAATATTATTAATAAATAAGCATGATGATAATGATTAGGTATTAACAGCTATTTAAATTGGATTAAATTACAATAAGCCTTCAGTTTTTACTAATTAATGTATCATCTTTTCATTTATTATAACTAAATTCGTTAAATTTAAATTCATTATATAAATTAGTTTTTTTGATAATAGAGTGATTAAATGACTATAAGTAACTAAAAACTCAGAAAATTATTATTTAAATTGATAATTTGAGGTTTCTAAAGAACCATTTAATTTTAATTAATAAAGATAGATGGTATCATTTTCACTCACTCCAATTATAATTGTTGAATACATGCTATAAGCAACTTATAATTACTAAGCATTTATAGAAGCCTTAATAGTCTTCACTAAATTTAATGAAGTTTCTTGACTGTAATTCAAAATTTGTATTGATACATCATTTATTCCAATAAAATATGTATATAAATCATATGAATTGTTTAAGAAATAAATTGGATACAATAACTATGCCAATACAAAATTTTGATTTATAAATTGAAATACTTTTTGAAAAGTATTTTTTTTAAACTTTCCAAATTATGCATTGTCTGTATTAGGAATAAATGACAATAATTATCCTGAATAGCCAACAAAAACAAATTCATTGATATTTGGACTTGAAAACGGCTCATATTAAGGAAAATTTTAATTGAACATTACATATATATTCGTATCAGATTAGTTTAATATTGAAAGTGATATATACATCTTACAAGAGTCTTTAAAAGTTATATTTGTTAACTAACCATAAACTACAATCTGATAGCTATTTCCAGAAATATTTTAAGTTGTTAGATTAATTTAGAGTTATGGATAATTTAATTAATAAATGATAATTTTTTTATCAAATGAAAATAAATAATTATTTTCAGTATTCAAATATATTTAAGTATTTTTATTAATTGAAATTTCTCCAATAGAATTTTCACCATCAACTTGTTAGTAAATTGTAATATACCTTTATGATTAAAGTAGAACAAAATCTTTATTCAAAAATACAAAATTCAATGAATTTAATTTTTTACTATTATATGAAATAACATTTTCAAGAACTATTAAATTCTAGCAACCTTAGAACTAAAAAGATACATAATTTTACTCCTCACCCTACACTAAAACATCTAATTAGTCACATTAAGATGAGGTCTAGTAATTGTAGTAAACTTGAAATAATTTATAAATGAGTTCACTATGATATTAAGCTGTCAATTCAAAAGTATAATTTTGAGTAATACTTAATTAAGATATTGATTATTAGAAAAGTATATATATATTTGGGTTTTCTCTTAAAGGTATACTTATTTGAATGAATTAGCTTTACAAGGATGTTAAATTTTAAAATTGAGATGAAAATAAAGTAAGGATAGATTAATTGTAATAATACTAAGCATAAATTAAGAAAGTCTTTGATTAATCAAAAATTTAGTACATTTTTGTTTTAATAGGCTCTTTTGCTTCTATTGTATAAACTACAATTAAGTTATTATTTATTAGTTTAAATAAATAAAAATTTTATTCTGCATAACAATCAAGCAATATATCAATATCAGTAAACAAAATGATATTATTACAGTGATAGCTTTCTTTAATAGTAAATATTTATTCATTTTAATGAATGGAAAAATTTTACCATTTATATAGGATCACATTATTTTCCTAAGTTATTGTAGCAAAATGAGTCTGATTAGATGATAATGACTTAAAATCTAAATTACTTTATTTTTATCCATACCATGTCCTTCTATTTAAGTTTATTTTGTTATTGCATTTACAACCTAAACATTAGGTATAACAGGCTCATAATTATAAATTAGATTCTCTCCCATGAAAAACTTGCTTAAAGAACATTCTAAATATTCTCCAACAGTTGGATACAAACTTAATTCTTTCTACTATTAGGATTGCAAAACACAACCAATAATTACTTGAATTTAATAAAATAAAATCATTTTGTATAATTTTGAAAAAATTAAAAAGTTGTTAGCGATTTATAAAGTTTGTAACTGAAAGCTGGTCATGTATATTTAATCAAATTCTTAATTTTGAGAAAATGAAAACCATATTCTCAATTAATAATTATATTTTAGTTACCTTAATGTTTGCTGATTTGTTAATATATATAATCTAAATATTAATGATAAGAAATTCTAAATTTTTCTCATACAACTTTATTTCATATAGCCTTTTAAAATTTTCTCAAACAGAAATATACTTCGTAATTATAAGTATCTCTTGTTAATAAAAGGAAATTTGAATTCAAATTTGATAAGAAGGTAATTTTTTTAATTTCGTGATATTAAACCTTTTTAATAAATTCTGTTGAAAAATTTACATTTATTAAACTATATAAAATTTTGGAAATTTTCTTTCGAAATTATTTGAATTTATCTTTTCATACATCATGATTATTAATTGAATTGAATAAATATTATAATGATATATAAAGGCTATTTATTTTTTAATGTTCAATATATTCTAAAATTTCTAATAAATTAAATAATTGAATAAAAAATATCATCAATATTTATTATAAAAAGTGAAAAATAGATAAAAATAAGCTACCAACAGATAAAAATAAGCCACCAAGAATGTACAAAAATATAATGAATTTTTAGATTTAAAATTATAAATTCTAAAAATTAAATATTATTCTTAATAAATTAAATTACAAAAATTTATTAAAATTAACCGATCATGAAATAAGATAAACCAAAAATATCATCTTACCGTGACTATTTATTCAATTTATATAATTATTATATGATTAAGTTTAAGTATATTGGTTAAAAAGTAAATATTTCCATTAAAATATTCTTAATTAGCTTTATAAATCAAAATATTAGGATAACAGAAATATATAAAAAGCAAAAGCTTTCTATTATTCATTAATAAACCATGATATCAAAAAAAGCGGATATTTTGTCCAATAATTAAAATAAAAATAATAAACTAAAGAAAATATATATATTCTAAAAAATTCTAAAGATTTGAAACACTGATTTTTTAATTACCTTTGAGGCCCTTGCTCAAATATAAAATATCGGGATGTATAGATTAGAGGGATTTTGAAGATAGTTCAGATAAATTTGATGATTTAGGTTATTTTCACAGAATGTCTAATTCAAAAAAAATTAGAAATATGAGCCATAACATTAATCAACAAACTTCTTATTTAGAAAACAATTGAGGCTTAGTCGAAGTTAAGGATTAGCTTCTTAAAAAATGTAAATACTTATTTAATAATCTGCTATCAAATTCAAAATTTTTATCATCTTCATATTGATCTAAACTTAAAATTTTAATTAATTAGTTTAGAATAATAATAACATATATTTGTTAATCTCAATTATTTAAATTTTGTATATTTATTTTTTAATGATTTAGTCTTTATCTGATTCCCCCAGACTTTTTAAGCTATTTTTTAAGAAGCATGATTAATAGTCGCAAAAAAAATATAGACTTGAAATATATTTTTTCGATTATATAGAAATTTTATTTATTTAATTGCTCATTCTTTAAATTAATACAAATTTATTTATTGCTCAGATCCTGCAACTTTATAATGTTTTTAATTAATCCCAAATGTTTTTAAA
Source organism: Paramecium sonneborni (assembly GCA_905182985.1). Taxonomy (NCBI): domain Eukaryota; phylum Ciliophora; class Oligohymenophorea; order Peniculida; family Parameciidae; genus Paramecium; species Paramecium sonneborni. The sequence continues at coordinate 29,047 of CAJJDN010000105.1, read as the reverse complement.
ATCGATATGTAATAATTTTCTCCAAAATATTTAAATTATTAGAATTCTCATGATGTAATAGTTGTTGTGTCAAAATAATTAACCAAACTCTATTTATTAGGACTTTCGGATTTTTTTTATAAATTATTTGTCAAAGAATTATTGATTGTGTAAAAATAAATGAAATTAGTGAAATACAGATTTAATGTTTAATTCTCAATTCTATATGAAAAATTCCTAGAATCTGCCAATAAACAAACATAGAAAGCAAAAAGATGAAAAATTTATTTGAACATTTTCAACAATTATTTCATGACTTACTTCTACACTATTCCACTAAATTTGATAACTCTGTAACTCTGGAATAAAATTTATCATATCATAGAGTTTGACTATATTTATTACAAATCAATAATTTTCTTATTAAAATTATAATAGCAGTACATATATTATAATATTTTTGCATTCTTTTCTTTTAAGTGAAAATAACATTACTTTAATGTCAAATTTTATGAATTGATATATTCATAATTTGATTATGGAAGTTAAGAAAACCAATTTTCTTTTTATAATGAATTTAAAAAATCAACTATATTTTTTATACGAGATAAATTTTAAATATAATTTGTACTATTTATGCCTTGTTTATTCAATCTAATTTGGGTAAATTGCATTAAATCACTTTCAAATTCTATGACTTATTAAAGTAATAATCATGCTTGACTTTTGTAAATGGCTAATTTTCTAACTTTAGGCATAAGATAGAGTGAAAAACTTGTAATTTATTCTATTAGTAGTCATATTATTTTTAGAATATATATTTGAATACAATTAAAAAATAATTACACATACAATGAATATACATTTCCTAATATATTTAGTTTAGACAATAAAAAATTTAATATAAAATTATCTTTTTTTTAATAATAGAGATTTTATAAATAATGAAATTATTTATATCAAATTATGGTAAATATTCCATACTTAATGATGTGTAATAATCTATGTTACATTAAGATTGTAATAAATTTCCATTCTCCTCTAAAATTATCCAAATAAATTTTGAAAATATTATCAAGAAAGAAAATTCTTTGTCAATTTAAACGTTGGGTTGATGGGTTAATGAGGAGTGAATTTTGCTAATTTTATTGTAAATTTAAAATTTAAAAAGAGTTTAAAAATTAATATGAAACAAATACAATCTAAGCTGAGCTATGTCTTTGCATTGAATTTTATCAATAAAATGGCATGTATTTAAAAATTGTTACTCAAAATATTTCATCATTAACTTTATTTTGGGGATTTTCAGATAAGGTATTAATTATCTTGTCAAAGGTTCTCCAACAATTTCTTAAATTATAGTATATACCTTAAATTTGTTTATCACATTCATTACTTGAAAAGTGTGATTGCTTAGGGAATAATATTCAGTTGTAACAGTAAAAATAATTTTTATTATATTATATTATATTATATATTGTTATAAAATTACAATTCAATAGATTTTATTTTAACGACGCTTATGGTTTATGTTAAAGTTTGTAATAATTTACTAAAGTAGATTAAAGCAGATTTTAATTCACTATCGTAGTGTTAAGTATTTAAAAATATCCTTACTCTAATAGAATATTTTTTTATCAAACATAAAACAGTATTATATAAATGCTAAAGATTTAAACATTTTTTTAATATTTTTTAAATGTAAAACAGACTAAACAAAGAATTCTAAGATTTGACAGCAGTTAATCCTCTTGTTGGAGTTTAGATAGATAAGGACCCCTTTTACAGTTTAGTGTATAGATTCTATAAAATCTTAGATGGATTGCTACTATTATAGGCCCTGAAGGCACAGCTTATAAAGGAGGAAAGTTCAAACTACGTATTACATTTCCAGAGAATTATCCGTTCAAGGCTCCACATTTCTAATTCTTAACTAAAATATTTCATCCTAACATATATTAAAATGGTGAACTTTGTGAGTGTATGCTTGGAACTTATGTATTTATAAAAAATTAGCATTAGGATACATGGCAGCCAGTATATACAGTTAAAAAAGTATTGGAAAAAATATTAAATCTTTTCGGATAAATCATTATCGAGGAAAATCACAACGATTAAGCTATGAATATGTATTAAAGTAACAAGGAGAAATTCCAATAATATGCTAGATGCGAAACAAAGAAGTACGCCTCATGAATCATTAGTAGAATTAAATATTATAAAACCTTTATCTTAAATACTCATCTGAAGGTTAGTTAATTAATATAATATTTCTAATCTCAGAATTTAATAGAAAACAGTTTAGAATTGCAAATATTCTTTATATAACTCAGTTGTATAAAATCTACATATAATAATAAAATTAAATATATTCTAAGTACTGTGGCTCTACATTTTGGTTCGCAAAAGTATATATGCTTTTTTATCTTAAAAACAACTATTTTTACCTTATGTTGTTGATGAAGAAAAAAACAAAGGTTATATGTTATCAAATCAATCAATGAATTAGTTTATATAATCATTTAACTAGCAATTAGGTATAAACTTTAACACCTTATTTACCATTTTTGAGTGATGAATAGGTGAGTTATCCAAAATCAAAATAAACTTTTTTTTCACAGATCAAAGTCATTTTAATAAACCTCTCCATTAACTTAAACGATAACTATTTACCAAGCTACAAATCTTATTTTTAATCATATTTAACTATTTTTTATACCTCCATTCTAATTTTCATAAAATAAACCTTTTTATATCATTTAAATGTTTCCTAAACACTCTTTGCATAAAATGTATTAATTACTCATTTATAATTAATATCAATGCTTTTATTTTTTGAATATTGGAGCTACTTTTTATTTCCAATTTTTTTTATAATTAAGTATTTTCTAGCTTTGCTTAATATATCTTAAATTTTCTTTCTAATTTATTTCTTTTTTATTCTTTTCTTTTTAATTACATTTTATCTTTGAAAAATTTTATGGTTCTCTTTCTAAGGAGGTATTTAATAATCTCAATATACTTTATAATTTAATGAAGTGATTACTTTAAATCATCTTAAGTAACTCTAATTACTTAGTCAACATCTTTAAATTTTAAAAACTTCATTTTATCGATCTAGTGTATTTAAAACATTGATAAAACATTAATTAACTTGCAACTTATCATGAGTAAAACCTAAAGATAGATTTATTTTTGATGAAAATTTTTAAAGATAATATTTTAGGAGTTGCACTTTTGTAATTCTAAATTCTCTATGTGCATTTAGAAATTTCTTATAGAATTAAATATTGTATGTATAAATTTTGCCCTTCCACCTCATGCTTAAACAAATTTAGAAGTGTAATATTGGAAGTAAAGATTATAATAAAAAATAAAAACTCGATTCATGGGATAGTGAGTCTGCTTATATATTTGTGGATTAACAGATTGTAGAAATTTCTATCTCCAGAAGGAATATAAATGTGTCGAAAAGATTTGGGAGATAAATATTTAAATTTAAACTTATAAATTAAACATATCGTCAGCTTGGCAGATTTTAAGTAAAAGTTGGATATAAATTAATATGAATGAAATATTAATGGAGAACGTTTCTATATAATGTGAATGTAAAATTATATATTATTATTATTTATTGATAGAAGCTTTTTATAGTAGATAACTAGAAACTAATTCTTATTCAAATTCATCACATTAAAAATGATTTACTTAATTTAATTAATAAATTTTTTTTTATTCTAAATATATCAATTCGTAATTTTTGCGCTCAGCATTCTATTTTAGGAAGACTTTTCTAAATCTAAACCTTCTTATTTAAGCTAATAGAAATGATCTAAAGTTTAAGACATTTTCAATTTAGAATTCATTTCATATGAAGATTTCCTCATTTCGATTATTTTCTTTGCTAAAGGAATTCCAAGTTTTTTTAATTTTTAAAAAGCCATTATTGCTTTTTTTCTCTATTCTACCCTATTTTTAAGTAGTCTACCCAAACAACCATATTAAGAAATTTCTGGAAATTTGTTTCTAATTTTATACTTAATTTTTTCCAAATGTCCTTCAAATTCTTTTGAATATTCAATTATGATTTTAGAAATGATACTGAATAGAAATAAAAAGTTTAATATTGACATTATAATATAGAACGGTACCTAAAGTTCTACAATTTTAGATTATTAAGAAATATAAGATCCAATTGCTAAACCAATAGTTATCATACTAACATTAGCAGAATAATAATCTAGTTTGTTAAGATTATTTAATTTATAGGGTTAATAATAAGAATTTAATTCTTAGTAAACATAAGTTATAAAGAGTAAGAGAACTCCTTTCAATACAATAGCTTCTTCATAATAGACAAGAGATAGAATAATTAATTCCTTTTGGATTATTTTAATTAATTCCCAAAAGTAAGCCTATACTTTGTATTCATTATACAAATATCCCCAATGAAGTCTAATACTTTTTTTTTCAAGATTACTCTTATTAAAATAGAGACCAAAGAAAAAGTAAAAGGGTATTATTAATGAAATAAATATAATCAGAGGAAAACAAAATTAGAACATCCATATTTAATGTGATGTAGTATCATACCTTTAAGATACATTAGCTTAAATCCATTTGAAACCAGAAATATTTCTATAAGAAATAAGCTCAATAAATCCATTAACTAAATTAGGTTAAAAGTAAATGTAAATATATATAAGGGTTGTTGTTGCAACACTTGAATTTAATTTTTCTTTCTTTAATATATTTATTAATGAATATAAACCTAAAAAAATAGTGATATATAATATTGGCATGACAGTTTACCAAATCATTCTAGCGTATTCTATTTATAAGTCTTTTAAGTCAACTAAAAAGCAATCCAAAGAATAAGAAGATGTTTAAAGAGGGTTTCCAGCAACATTTAAAGTATTATTTAATCCTTCAGATAATTTTAATTAAAATGTAGTAATTGATACAATAATTTGAAAATAATTAGTTAACATCTTAATTAGCATCCCAGACTAATTCTTGTTCATAAAAATAGAATTTTTCAAGATTTTGAAAGGAATATATTTTGTATATTGTTCAATAGTTTTTATATTTCCTTAGACTGAGATCAATAGAAAAATAAGTGTTAAAATAATGATTCCTAAAATAATAAAGATATTTCTTCCCTTTTCAACACAAGGACCGCATTGAAATTTCTTAACAATTGAATATTATCCATTTCCCATTATATCGTATAAATCACATTATTCACAAAGTGCTCCAATATGGCCAATATAACATGAGGTATCTCCTTCGTTTATTCCTCCTAAACAGTTTTCTTGTAGATTGAGACAATAGGCAATATCTATTGTATCAAAGTATGGTTTCCAGTATCCTGGTCTCAAAACTAATTAATTGTCTTTAATATTCAAAGTAGTTAACTCATTTTTAATGTCACATTTTTGAGAGTTTAATTTTAAAGAGAATAAACCAAGATCAGGATCGCATTTTTCACATGAAAAATTTGTAATATTTTTAATTTCTCCAAATTAACAATCATATGTCTTTATATTAACACGAAGTTTATAATTTGAATGGTAATCAACAATTTCTAATGGATTTTCAAGATTATAAATAGGTATTCTTATAGAGTTACAAATGAATTATATTTAAAGAACAATATCTTATGGGGCTTAATTATCAAAATAGACTATCATATCATCAAGATTATAATTTTATGTACTTAAATTATAAGTTATATTACGAATATTAGTATAATTATTTGTAAATTCTTAATCCTCATCTTTATCCTTTGATATATTTAGTATTCTACTCTGTATTTCACATTAAGAATCATTTAGATTTTAAATAGTATTCATATCACCATCTAGGGCAAAAACTCTGAAAATTAAATTGGATTTGTAGTAAATTTTATTCTTCCAATCAAAAATATTATAAGTTGAAATTTTCTATCCTGTTGGGAGATAAATATACTTCAACATTTTCCCATTTATTCCAACATATGGTTTAACTTCTATTTCTTGTATTTTTAAAGTAGAATTGCTGATTTTGGTTATTGTATATAAAATTTAAGATTCATTTTTTATTTTTAATGAAAGTTATTAAGGAATTGAAGCTATATCATTACCATAAACTTCAGCCATATTATTTAATACTTTAGTTTACCCATTCTAATAGTTAATTGCGACTTATTCCTCAATATACAATCCTCCCCCTATAAAAGCCTTGTTAAATTATATGATGCTTTTTTATATTATTAAATATTAATTTCCTTTCACATAGATAGAACCTCCTTCTTAAGTAGCTTCATTATATTAAAACAGAATATTCTCTAAAAGTGTTTATATTTCATAAATTTTTAAACAAGTTCCTTGAGTACCAGTATTATTTTAGCAAATATAATTTCTAATTATTAATTCGTAATTCAATCTATAAAGTTAAAATTCATTTAGTAATCGATTATTCTTATTTGAAATCTTTTCAACATTTAAACATCCTTACTTACCACAAGTTGAATTTTGTACCAAAAGAGAAGTAATTATTTACTATTAAATCTAAGATTTTGAATTCTAAAATTATAGAAATATCAACCCATTTTGGCATTGTGAACATTATATATCAACAAAAGATAAAGAGCTCATTTAAATGATGTCTTGGCTAGTAAAATTATTAAACAAAATTAATCCTGAATTCGAATCATCTATGTATTGTATAATTTCTTAATAGACACAAAACGCTTTTTAAAATTTTTCAATTTAATATTGATAATGATCCAAATTAATAGGTGCATTGATGATTTCATCAAAACAATAATAGATCATATCCATAAAAGATGGATTTTAATTCAAACAACTTTAATTTGTCAAATTCGTTTCATTTAATCCTACATAAATAGATTTGAATAAAATATCTTAAAAATTTAATTGGCAATTTGTTACTAACATATTAATATATTGATACCTGTAAATAATTTAATGGATATTAGTTTATTGCTGATTTAAGAATTTAATATTTAAATATTTGATAGATATACAGATGTCGTTTCATAAAAAACTGAAAAAGCTTCAAAAAAAATACTATTTATTAAAAAACTGCTAATTTATATCAAAGATCCAAATTCTACATAAATTAGAGCTCTATTATTTATTAAATTATATATTTCTGATTAAATAGAAAATACTTTAAAATTGTCAAGAAATTCTAAAAAACCTATTTAAGTATTCACCAAAATTGATTATGAAAGTTAAAAATTCTATCTATTTTATTCAAAATTTGTAAAAGAAACATAAATTAAAGATCCTTATTGGGCATAAATATCTTAGAAATTCAAGTTGAAAACAGTTAAAATTGATAAAGAGGATCTAGATTTAATATATAAAAATCCTCCAAGCCCTCTACAAAATATTCTCTTGCCTATAATATTCTTGATTTCAATATAAATGGATGAAGATTATGATCCATCAATATATATTGCACCTCCATACTCTCTATCATTTTAGAAATAAGTAGATATTCCTTCAAAAATATTATCCTATATAGTTATTTCTGCATCTCCATAAGAATAAATGGAGAAGGCCCCTCCAGATTAACCTGAAGAATTTATAAAGGTATTATTTTAAATTACAATTTTTTCAGTATGTAGTTAACCCACTCCAGAAATAGATTAGATATCAAATATTGATTTTATTATTTCTTATGATACCGAAGATTTAAAACCCCATAATAAATGGGGTTATAGTATTTCATAAACAAAAATACTATTGTTGTAAAAAACATTATTACTGATTAATAATTCCTTTGTTTCAATATAAATGATACTCGAACTGCTATTTAAAACTATATTATTTAAAAATTATGAATTAATCAACTATATTTTACAAATTGAACAGATAATGAATAATAGTCCTGCAGTATTTTTGTTATTGTATTTAGCATATTGATGAAAAACATTATTTGAAAATTCAATGTTTTCAATTTAAATAAGCACCTATTATTATGATTATATTTAAATAAGAGATGTCACAAATAAGGTTTCAGTATAAAGAATCAAATTAGAAATAAATGATAAATCCTATAATTTTATTGCTTCACTCTAATTCAACATACTTGAATCGGCTGAATCAATAGCAATAATTGGAAAATTATAAGATAAAACTTTTATGAATGTCAGATTTTTCATCTCTATTATTTTCGATGAGCCAATTTTAAATGTAGTCGAATAATATTAAGCATTTACTTGTTTCAATTAACAATAAAGTAGTTTATGCAATCCTAAAAATCTATATTTCTCTTGATAGATAGTTCCATTTTCAATTAAAATTTATAAAGAGTCGTATAACCAAATATCATTTAAACCAAAACCACGACTGATAACTAAATTTGTTAATTATATGTAATCATATTGAACTGAAATCAACGAAAAATTCACTTACTTTCTATTCTCAATTATAATATTACTAGTATATTCGTTATTTATTAAGCTTAATTAGTTAAAAGTAATTTTCTATGTTAGGCTTTAGTATTTATTTAGTTTAATGAATTAAATTATAGTATTATAAGAGTTATCTTAAAAAAGAATATTTTAAAATTGCTAATTTATACTTAAATCTAATTAGTTATTATAATTTATTATCCCAAAGGATTGGAACAAAAATGCATTTTTTAGAAATTTCACATTTTCTAAAAAGCTATTTCTATTCAATAAGATAAACGATGAATTAATTAATTAAGTTTGAAGAAGTTAAAAATTAATTATTTCTAAATGCTCGGCTCTTTCGAAATTGAAAAAGTATTTAGAGTCAAAAATTTTACTAGATTCTACAACAAAATTCGATAATTTAATCTAACCATTTTCTTTCATTTATGAAATCTAAATAAATCTTGAATTAGTGAAGTTTGAATTTAGAAATATATTGTTAATTTCAACTATATCGAGATTCCCTAATCCTAAATATAAAAAGATAGTTTTGATATCACATTCTAGAATTGTGATATTATTTAAAAATAATGATTTAGGATAAGTAGTCTCTTCTATTTTCATAAAAGCTTCAGGGTCAATTAATGAGACATTTTTTATAAACAAATTATTCACTGATAGGGAACTAATATTTTTAAAAGTAAATTGAAAGTTCACATTACGATTATTTGTTAGTGGGGCCAATAAAAAACTTATTTAATTTAGAATTATAGATTATTAGAAATAGCTTGTGAATATAAATTTTGTTTATGTAGTCACCTAAAATACAATTCCTGAAAAGGTTATTTTTGAAAAATTTATAAATTCTACATCCATTTGAGGAAAAATATTTGTCTCATATTTAAGATTTAATTCTATTTCAACATTTCTAATATACAAATTGATGAATACTTTAAAGTGAATATATTGTTGGAGAATATTTATTTTAAGTAACCACCTCTATATATGTAATCTTCTATTTTGTCTTTATTTGTTATTTTAATTATGATGGATTTAATTAATTTTGAATTAGCCATTGAGTAAAATTCATCATTTTCAAACTAAAATTTAATTATTTAATACCTCCTAAAAGCTGGAGTTATATGAAATAAGCGTTGTAAGTTCTATATTTTCTTTTAAAAATTTACTCTTCGATTAATCATCTTGTAAAGATGATAAATCTTCCAAATACTTCCAAGCTTCACCATATAAATTTAAAGAAATAATTAGCTATTTATAACAACCTTAACCTTAATCATCTTATTTGCATTCAATAAACAATCCAAAATCTTCATCATAATAGTATTATTAATCATCATAACTTTTCAAGCATTGGTAAGTGTATTTTTGATATTTTGTATTATTAAATAGAGGATTAATTTATTAGATTTCTTGATTTGTTCGCAACCTACAAAGTGCACAATTTTCTGGACATTCTATACATTCATTATTTATCAAAGTTAATTTTCTTCCTCTTTATTCATATTGACATTTATTACAAAGATAATTGTTATTTTAAAATACACATTCAACACATGTTTCTGAACAATATTAAATACATTTATTATCATGTAGTTTAAAACCATTTATACAAGTGGAACAGATAACTTCAGAATCATTTGCATTTTAACTTTGACCAAAAATTGTATATTAATGGTATCCATTTGCTTCAATATATTTTCTGTAAAATGCTCTAATTGATATTTTCCATCTATCTTTTAAAATAGAATGTTGAGAATAACAAGTCTTACAACTAAGTTCTTTTGGGCATTCCATACATATCCCAGATGGAATTGTTACATAATATCCCTTTAAACATTGCAAACAAGTATAAATATCTTTTGCATCTGTTTACAAACAAATTTAACAATTATTATTATAAGTTGAGCAATGTTCTGAAAATTATACTACTTCATTTTTCTACTATGAAGAACTTAAGCAAATAGTTGATTTTAATGAATTATCATTTTCATTTAGATATCCTATACCAACATCACAATCTTAAATTGATTCATCTTTAACACATTCATTAGTTTCAAAGACATAAACAAATGAAGCATCACATTTAGCACATAAAGTTACTATCTAACTTTCATCAAATTGAGGTTAATAATTAATATCAATAGTGTTTATTGTTAAATCTTCTTTCAAAGCTTAAAATGCATAAACACAATTAGTAATCTAATTGAATATACATTATTTCCCATCAAGTGTCAATATATATTTTGATTCATCAATGCATTTGATACACCTGAAATAGTTTTACCCAAGATAATCATCATAATAACTTTAGCAAATTTCACAAAATTGACTACACATTTGACATTTATTATTTAATAAGCTATAAAATTTCAAGCAACTAACACATATTTAGGCATCGGAACATGTTTAACATCCTATAGAACAATCTAAGCATGATCGATTTTTTAAGTACTTTCCTGCATAACAAGTTGTACAACCCCCTAAAGAATCATATAAAGAGCATATTTTCTTATATTTGATACATTAATAATTCCAAATATCAATATAGTAATTTGATTTACATCTCATCTATGTTTCGCTCCCTAAATGAATAAAAGAAAATGTGAAGCAAGGTTCGTTTGTTATAGGACTATAAATACAAAAATCTTCGAATTCCAAACGTAAATTTAATTCTCTGTCATATCCAATTGTGTACAAATCATATTTTAATGGATTTCGAGCTACTTAATGAAATGCTTGGTCTTAAGTCTCTCTTATTGTAATTAGATCTAATTTACAAACTGGTTTTAAGTACCATGTTTTAGAATAGAAATAACATTCTGCACATAACATAGATGATGATGTCATTTATTAAGGGCTTTGAATAAATATTTATAAAAGTACCATTATTTACATTCATAATAATTATCATCTATAGGTAGCCTAAAATAACCAAGAGGGCAAATATTAAGATTCTAAATTTTTATTTCCTCTATTTAAACTGATGAATAAAATTAATCAGTGCATATTGCTTCACCAAAATCAAAGTATCCTTATTTACATTTACACATAGAGATTTCTGTTTATAAATATCTATTTAATTAATCATCACAACTAGTGCAATCATTTTCAAAAGGTCCTTTACAAGTTTAACAATTAAAATGGCAATCTAGATAAGTAACACATTTTACCTAATTATAATTCTTTATCATCATTATAATTAAATTGAAATTGAAAATCAGAGACTTCTATCTATAAAGATTTACTATTCAGATTATCTCCTCCAAAAAATAAATTAAATCTGTGATTTACAAATGAACCTCGAAATATGTCATTTCCAAGTTTTTCTCTTAGAAGCCCCAATTAATTATAGAATTATATTTAAAGTAGCATTCTTTCATCAATATTACTTCTACCATATTCATATTAAACATAATGCCATTATTATAATCCTTCTAAATATCGAAAATCATCTGCATTCTCAAATATCTTAGTCGATTCTACTACTTAATATTTGGGATTCTAAATTCCTTAAAATGTTAAATCATATTATGATTAGAAGGATAATTAAACAGGCATACTATAGGCATCTGTGTGTACAATTATTTAAGTTTCAATAGGATTGATTTATGAGTAAAATACATTAATACTAAATAATTCGTCTCCTAATTTTTTCTTTTCCTCATAATTTAAAAAGCTAGTCATTCTCAGAAAAGTAAATCGCCCTTCATCATCATTATTAAAATTATATTTTACCCATCCAGATAAGCAGTACTTTGTTCCATATTAATCTATAACATTGTAAAGAGTCTTTTAGTCATTAAATATTTGAAATCCTTTTACAATTTAAACTTTTTGCTCTTTCTCATATTTTTAAGGGATTGTATTATCAATCATGATATTTTCAAAAGAATTATCTTCGTACAAGAAGTTTGGTAGAAATATCAACTTAGACAACAATCCTTTAAAATAATTTAAGTTCAACTCATTTATCTTTATAGATACAAATTATTACATATCCTCTCCCTCCTTAAATAATTTTTAAATTTTATTAGAATTTTGTATTAATAATATGAGAATTTTTACTTTGGCCACCAACTTCTATCATTATGATTCCTTTTATTGGTTATATCATAATTAAATGAAAAATCCATTATCCTTCGTAATATAAACCATCAAACTTAGATATGAAATTCTCATATGAATCATCATTCATATATTATATCATATGTCCAACCTTCAGATTAATATAATCTAAGATCTTATAAACTACAACTAGATTGTTATTTGTATCAGAATCTTTTATTAACAATAACAATTCCCCATCTTCTTTCAGGTCCTTATTGAATGGTATTTCAAAATCGCTGTTCTTTCTTGGAATTTTTAAAGGAATACACATACTCCAAAATCCTATACCATATGTGTCTTTCTCATCTGAGTCAATAAAATTGATTGTCTACTCTGTAATTTCAATACTTGAAGACAAAATTGCCTCTTCATAATTAGAAAAGGAGGAAAAAGTCAGTTAAATTATTAAAAACAACTAAATGGTAACAAATAGATTGCTTTGCATCATGAATTTTGTTTTTAACATCCTTATCTTCTTTTTTATTTATATTATAATATATATAAAGAAAATCTTATTTTTATTTTCAGAAATATGTTAATTAAATTTTATTTTATTTTTTCATTTTCTTCAGTTTATAATTTTAAGGAATTCAAGCTTTCTGAATACAGTTAAAACGGAGCAATATACATATTGTGCGCATCAAATAATATATTTTAAGCTAATTAAGAGCAATCACATTCAAATATGTAATTTAGCTTTTGAAATTTAGATTTCTGCTATGATTTTTTAGTCTCGCTATTTTCTTTTTCATTAAGTAATCAAACTTTCAAAAGTGTAAGAAATTTTTTAATAATTAGAACTACCTTTATAGTCTAATCAATCTGATATATACTTCTACATAATGAAGGTCTGAGATCCACTACTTCTTTTTGAATGCAGTAGGAAAGTAAGGTAGCTTTTTAAGGAGAAATATAAGACAGGTTATTTTTTAGGAAGCTATTAATTTTTTTAATTTTCAATAAAATTTTATTTTAAGCAAAAAGTGAAAGAAATATAGCAAGAAATAACAAATATTTTTGAGCTTTTATACACATTTTTTAATAGTTTTAGAAAGTAAAACGAAATTTGCAAAAGAGATAATCCGATTTTGGATGGAAATTGCTTGTAGTCAAATTTCACATAAAATATCAAATAAAGAGTTTACAAAAATAAATTCTGTTCATCCTGTGCTATAATTCCAGCAGTTTCTTATAGAGACTTCAATAATGGACTTAAATGTATTAAATATTATGATTTTGCTGATTACTCAGTGTTACTAAAAATTTTCTGAATAAATTCGCACTAAAAAAGGTTATAACAAATACTCTAAATATTGTACATTAATTCTATATATATGAAATACTAATGATTTTTGAAAAAATAAAGTTATTTTCTAAATAGCCAAAATATTACCCTATATTTATAAAAGGATGATTAACAAAATAGAAATTGAAGAGCTCAAATTGTCAAGCCTGAGATGAGTATTCAATTTTGACTCTTCGGCTTGTGCATTTCTAATAGTTTGGATAATTTTGTCATAAAACTTATTTGACAAATTTAATTTCAACAATCTCTTTGCTTATGATTCAATATTTATTCTGGATTTTATATGTAAATTACTTAAATTCAAATTAATGGTCATATAACTTAATGAAAGCAAACAATTTGACTATTCTCGAAAAAAATAAAGATCTTATTTTTATTCATATTAATGTATTATTAATTATTTTTTTTTATCTCACCTGTTTACCTGTTTAATTTTTATTTTATTTATAAAAACTACATATATAAAAATGTTAAAATTGAAAGTTAACTCTTTTTCCCTAATTCAAGAATTAAAACTTTACTAAAAATAATAATTAAAATCCAAAGTGTAATTCAAATAAGGAGAACTAAGTTATAGAAAAGAAGAATTCTCTATTTAAAATTTTATAATATCACCCAATCAGAGATTTTTTAGACATTTTCGAAAAAGAAAAAATAATTTAGAAATCTCACAATTAAAAAGTATCTCAATTAAGAATTATTGATATCTTATTGAATGAGACTTTAACAATAATAAATTAAGTAAATATGACTAATGCAACCTTTACATTTGATTCCAAATATTTCATATTATTAACTTAATGTAGAGTAGTCACCATCATAGATATTGATAAGCAGATAACCAATTTTCTTGAGTTTAAATCTGATTATCTAGTTTCGGTTGATTTAAATTATAACATCTACACAATTGAAAATGAAAAATACATAAAAAAATATTCAATAAAAACAAAAATACTCAATTTATATGATTAACTAATTAAATTAGTTTACTTTTAGCCAATCTTAAATTATAAAATAATATTGAAAGAATATTGTTTAGTAATGACTCAATAATATTCATATCTTTTAAATTTAAAATATTATAAAATAGTAAAATAACAAAAAAATGTTTATTTGATTGTAAGATATCTTCATTTTACAATAATTTTATTCAAATTAAAATAATTGAAATAAGTCAAATTGATATATCTTTGAAAAATATATTTAGTGGAAAGAAAATTCGAAGAATAACAAATAAAGAAATAATAAAAGGTAATATTTTTAGAACTAAAAATCAATATATTTTTTTGGCAATTCAAGAGATTACAATGAGAGTAGTATTATTTATTTTAAATTATTCGATTTGATCCAAAGAATTAATATTGAATTGAATTACGATTTAAATATCTCATTTAGGGATATTTATGAAATGTTTAAAATGAAAGATAATTTTATTGTTGGAGTGAATAAATTTGAAGGCATCATAAGATTTTTTTCATTATCATCCATTTGATTAATTTATATTTTCATTATATTTATAAAAGTTCTATTTAGAATATATACTAAAAGGAATCTGCAAAATTTCTAATCTAAAATAAAAAAACATTTAATAAACTTTAATATTTTTGATTAATGGAATTCCTATAATCTATAAGAAGAGTTTTAAGGATAAAAAATGTATCTCACTCTAAAATTTCTAAATTCAAAAAAAGTCGATTAATTTATTGAGAAATACATATAATGAATTTTATTTTAGATAAATTATTAATTAATTTAGAAATTCTAGCTTCAATTTCTTTAATTTAAGATTATATTAAACCTTAAAAATTAGATTAGATTAGTATTCCAGTTATTTAAATACAGATTTAAATAAAATATGAGAAATCATTATTAATAAATTTTAGAGTCAAATACATCAAATCAAAAAGTTATTTTAGATGAAAAATTATAAGTATATAGACTAAAAATGAAATGATAAAAAAATCAAAAAAAAAACATTCTAATTATGCAAAAATGGTTTATTTTAATGAAATTGGCCTTTAGAAAATTAAATGACCAAAACTTTTCGATTAGGATTTTGAAGATAAACAATAAATGTTAATAATGATTTAATCATCGATTAAAGCATTGCATTTTTAAATATTTATTTTATTGATATATCATTATATTAACTTAGACTATTAAGATTATAAAATTTTATGCAAAAAATATTTCTTATTTAAATTTTCCTAGCCCCTAATTAATTATTCCTTTTATTACATTAATTAAAATTGTTAGTTATCGTTAACTCTTTTCATAATATCCCTAAAACCTTCTTTTTCGTCATTTTTATAAAAACCAACATGAATAATAATTTCCTTGCCACTATAAAATCATCTAATTAAATTTAAACTTTTTAAATATCTCAACTAAATCAGTCCATTTTCCTATTCTGATTTCATTATCATCATATTCTCCTCCTCCTCTCAATAAAAATTTTAATTTCTTACATCAATTAATAATGATAAAGATCTTTTCCTGTTTAGAATTTGATATCCCATCTTCCAACTTTTTTTCCATTTTTATATTTTCCCACAAATTACAACGACAAAAAACTTATTATTAATAAAATATTAAATACCCTAAATACATATCATCCAAATCAATCCAATTTCCATTCATTAATCCATCCTCACTGTATTTTCCTTCTCCACTATTTAATAAATTTGAAAATTTACATATTTTCAATTTGGCTATAATATCTCATTCTTGATAAATATTTCCAAGATCCCAATTTAATTCCATCCTTAAATTTTCCAGCCATTAAAACCTAATTTACTTCTCAAAGTGAATAAGTTATATAATTACTATTTAAATTTGTTATGCTACATTGTCCATTTTCCTTATTTCATTCCATTTTCATCATATTTTCCATCTCCACTAATTTTTTATAATTTAGAATTACAGATTGACATTACCCTACTTACTATCATCATAATAAAAGGTTTTCCATTTTCCACATTTTCGTTTATTCTAATATTATCCTATATTGTAACATTGGAAATGACTATTTAATTTTTGTATTATTTTGTTACTCATAAAAATTATTGTGTAACTCTTTCCATTTTCCTTCTTACAATCCTTAATCATTATATTAACCTCCAGGATTTTATCAATTGATTATATTTTTTAAGGTATTTGGAATAATGGAAAGGTGATATTTTCTATGGGTTCATTTTTAAATTAATATGAATATTATCATAATATTCATTAAATATGAAAATTATCTTAATATTCATTAAATAGAGAAATTTGCGACTATATTTATTATGACAATCAAAACAGTTAAATTTACAATTCCTTATTCTATATCTGGGAACTTTAAATTTACAAATAGAAATTAAGATAATTATCTCATATGTATTATAGCTTTCATTTTTTGTAAAACATTAACAGGTCCAAAATAAATTTAATATACATCTTGTAATTATGGAACACCAATTAATAGTATTTTTCCTTTATGTTCTCCCAAATTCATACCATATTAAATATGTAGGGTATAGACTAAAATGTGATTCTATTTAACCATTATATTTTAATGGAGTTTGAAATAAATTTCCAAGTAATATTTGATTTATAATATTAGCTAATTAAACAATAGATTCTGTTTAAGTTTATTATATATACCTTATGATGCTAATAATTATAAAGACTATTTAGAATGATGAAAAATTTATGACCCAGGCTTTATTGATGATTCTATGGATGTTCTTTATCATTCAAATCAATATTTATATGGAATTTTAATTATAATTCTGGAATTATGAGATCAATTCCTATTTCAAATTTATACGAAAATTATCTAAAGGTAACAATTTCATAATAGTCTTTTATGAGATTCCTTTAGGTTGTGGAATTCAATTCAAATGTAACAATACTTATGTAGGATCAATATTTAAAAATAATTCTGGTGTTTAATTGCATTATTTAGGTGAATTCTCTTATATTTCTTTAGGTCCTAATAATTCTTATTAAAGTTCTATCAAGTAAATTAATACTTAAGAATAGTATTTTCAAGACTTATTATTTGAGGCCATTTATTTTTTATTGCCTTAATATTGATAATCCTGTATATATATAAATGTCTTATTATTTCTAAATTTCAAATGCAAGTAGTGTTCAAATGGTTTTTATAGATACTAATTATTATAATAGATTCTTAACTTTTGATTAAAGAGGATAAATTTGAATTAGATTATTACCTTGAATATACTTTGATGTAAACAAATGATTCTAATTTTTTTAAAGAATCTGATAAACTCAATTATTTTATTTTAAATAATTTAGTGTAGATATTTCTCATATTTGAAAGGATAAAGAATTCTTGGTGGTCAGTTCATTTGGGCATAAGCTAGAAATTTAGAAGAGTCTTTTAAAATTTATGTCCTCATCATAGTATATCAATTGGTTTCTATGCTTTTTTTGGTCCGTTTTTCCTTTCTGATGGGTTATTCATCAATCAGATCGAATAAGAAGAGTTCTCTAAAACATTAGGAATTACAAAAATAATTACAAAAAAAGCAAAGTAGGATATAATTTATTAGATAATATATGCATTCAATGTCTATCAATATAGATGTATAACTTTTATAATGTTACAAATATTTTAATAATGGTAAAATTATTTAGTATACAACAATTATGTGAAAAATATGGTTAAGGTTTTAATTTAATTTCTTATGAATGTATACTAATATGTGGAGACAATAAGTTGAGTAACTTGTGATATTTCTACTATTCTACCTTATGATGTATGTGGAGAAGGATTAATTAGTGGTGATGAAGAATGTGAAGATGATAATGAAATTCAATTTGATGGATGCTATAATTGTATCTATTAATGAATGTATTAAAGAAAATGTTACTTTTACCTTGGGTATTTAAAGAAGTTTGTGGAGATGGTTATAAAATTGATATTGAAGAATGTGATGATACCAATTCACTTTAAAATTGTAAATTTCTATGTGGGATTAGATGCTCATTTTGTGATTTTAAGAGAAAAAATGCTTAAGTTGTGAATTTCCTGAATTTAAATCTTACGAATAATATTGTATACCGATAACGGATGATGAATTACTGATCCACATGGATTTTATTATGAAACATATTATTCTGAATTTAATGAAACATTATATTACAATGAAAATGAAGATATTAATTGTCAACCTATAAAATGCACTAATTGTCAAACAAAAAATTTTAAGCTTGTAAAGCTGGACAAGAGCTTTCAAATAATAATATTTGTAAATCAATTAGTGAAGATTCTTATAAAACAGAAAATGAATATTGTGAGAATTCTTTCAATTTGCTCTTCCTTTTTTTTAGAAACACTTGATGTACTAGAATTACCAACTTACTTGAAATTTATTAATGTAGAATTTCCAGAAAATCTTTACATTTATTTTGAAGCCTCAGAAATGTTAAGTGTTAGTACATATTTTTAAAATTTAATTTTAATTACTTCTACAATCAAATAGTAGGATAGACAGAACCAAAATTTAGAGGGAAAATTTCAATTTAATGATTTATTATTCTTTAAAAGATTAAAAGGTTTTAATTCTTCTAAAAATCAATTTTATTTATTTCTAGTATAGATCCAGATATCATTATTAGTTTACTTCCTTAGATTCTTAGATTTTTTAATTTCCAGGATTAATACTTAGTTTATATTGAGGCAAACCTTTATATAAATTATTCCATTAAATTATGTTAAAATAATAATTTTTTGTTCCAAGTAAATTCACTAATACATTTTTTCAAACAATCATAAACGCCATGATTATAGGTGTATATAACCTTTTAAGGAGAAAAAACTAAAATTCAAATAGAATATTTATCTACAATTTTGTTCTGATCTTTTTCTATGAGAACCCTACTCTGTAAATTTTATTTTTATCAGTTATCAGTATAACTTAGTGCTCCATAATTTTTTATATGATTAAATCAACGCTATATAAAAGATGATATCAATATTAAATAAAGAGACAATATCATTATTTACTGGAACTACTTAATTTATATTGATTAGAATAATACTTATATTTCTAATGAAACGATAATAAAATTTGGCTTTATTGAAATAAGTATAACATTGTTAAACTTATTAATTGTTTTTTTCAAATAAATATTTACCACAATTATATTTAATTAAAGTATGTTAACCAACTTAGAGTATAAATACTTTAACTTCTCAATTTCACCTACGATGGCTTAATTATGATTTTGTAGCTGCATATACAAATAAGGCGATTAATACAAACATTATGATTTATATAAATTAATTAATTTATAATAGATAGATATGTTTTTTAAATACTTAAAATTAATTCTATCTAATAAAAGAATCAATATCAAAGATAACCAGGAGGGATGCAATAAACATTGAATCTTTAATTGATAATTTCTAGGTATGATTGTGTGAATAATAATTGATAATAAATTTAGTAAGAAGATAAGGAAAGGAGGGAAGGAGATATGTGAATCTTTATATATTAATTATTAATCCTCTAATATCTTATAACATTAGAAATTCTAACAATAAGAACAATTTTTAGCCAAAGTTCAAAAAATTAGAAATATTAATAAAGCTACGATTTAAGTGTGGAGTTATGAATTATTATAATCCATTATGAAAAATACATCCATTAAAAAAAAAAGGTTGTATAGATTGAGAGCAATTATGAAAACATCAAGTATATAATTATCATAAAGACTTTAATATTTATAATATAATAATAGGTTGGACTATTATAATACATAAATTTCTTAGTAATAAGAAGAGAAATTATTTTAGTGATGTTTCTACTACCTCTTACTTTCTCTCATTCTATCTACAAGAATGATAGGGGACAATTTTCTTGATGTAAGGAAAAGCCTTTATCCTTAGATATTTTTCTTTATCTTTATCTATCAATTCTTTATTTCCCTAATGAATTCAATAATGTCGTTTTTTTATTTTTGCTTTTATTTTGAATGATAAATGACTAGAATAGAATCTATATAAAATAATTCTAAATATGAGACACCTGCTTCTTTGTTAGAATTAAATTAAGTTACTATTTTAACAGTTTCTACATAAAAAATTTTGTAATTTATAACCACTTAATTTATTAGATACATCTATCTATAGCATTCAAATATACCCAAATTTATAAATTCATTATAAAAAATATGAAAAACAAACAGCTTTTTCATAAAATATCTGCTAAAAAAAATACTCTTCCAAAAAGGATATTCATTAATTATTTTTGGGTATTTCTATATTTTTGAGAACAAGAATAACTCCAGACCTCTCTAATTTTAAAATAACAAGGCTATATCTTTCATACTATCATTTTAAATTTAATGATGCTCTAATAAAGGGGATTTAATACAATTTAAAATTTTACTGGATAATACTAGCATAGTCAATTATGTATCATACCCTAAAAATTTCAAGCATTAAATTCCTAAACAAAATTTCATATATAAATTCTGATAAATATATATATTATAACTAAAAATAATGAAATTTTAAGATATGGAAAACGTAAAATAATTCCAAAATGTTAGCTCCTTTATGAGTTTATGGGGTATTACTATATTAATTGAAGAACTGGATCTTATAAATACTTTAGGATTCAGTTATTAATCAAAATTTTTCGGGGCTAACTTAGGCAATAGGACTTCTATAAGGCATGAAAATTTATTTGATAACATGTAATAGAAATTCATCTAAACTTTTACAACAAAGTTAAAGATTTTTTTTGTCGTTGAACTTTCATGAGTATAAAGATCTATAATATTGAAAATGGCCTTGATGTAAATAATTTCAGGTTAATAGAAAGATTAAGATTATGTAAAATCGGAGATTCATTTAGTTAATTTAAAGAGTAAAAAATTAAGGACAGGACACTATCCAATATAATAGAATTATGTTATAACAATCAATAGCTTTTCAAGCCAATATTAATTGTAATAATTATATAAAAAAACAAAGAGTTCTTTGTAAAATTATACCTAATTTATGAAATACATTATTGATGTATTTGTATTGAAAAAAATTATTTGTGTTATAAGGAAAAGAATATGTTATTAAATCATAAATTTATTTTCATCAAAATTCTTATGTAACTTGAATATGAATTACTATTTAATTTGTAATTATATTTTATATGCTATTTTATTTAGAAATTCAAATAATTGTTGATAATTATTATAATGCTCTGTTTTTATCTTAAAGTAATCTAATCCATTTTTCTTTAAAAACAATATTGCTTTTTAATACATTAATTACCATGAAACAATTCTAGATAAAATAAAGCGATAATTGTTTCCCATAAAATTTCTTCATAATTATTCTTATTATTTGAGCTGCATAGTTTAATTGAATAAGTTTTTCTAGCAACTTCTTAAGAATTTTCAATAGTGTTTTAAATAAGACTACTTTGTGAAATTTCAGGAATAAAGTTTTTATCTTCATTATTATGCTATTACACTTATTTCAGAATTAAAAAAACAGATTTGCCTAAAAATTATTTTAAGGTTTTATTAATTAAATTTTTCATCAAATATTGATAAATACAAAAACTTAAAAATAAATTATCTAAATATTGTCGAGGAGTTATATCTATAAATTCAAGGGTTATTAACACAAAACCATATATTTTACTTAAAATTAGATAGAAACAATATGATTGAAATATCATTTTGTTAAGTTTGGGTTTATCTTATCACTTCTAATTTAAAATCATAAAGAAAAATATTGTATAGATTTTAGAATATTTAAATGAAAAGAATATTAAAAGATTACTAAACATAATAAACAAGTATTGCTCAGAATGCCATGAGTGCAAGTACTAAAATTAAATTTCAATAAGTGATACAACTTTATAAGAATAACTAAAATGAATTTTTATATCCTTATGCTAAATCAAAACTCCTAAAAACCATATTATTTTAGATCAAATCATAAATATAACTCAAATCAATCTCATTATCCAATTATCTTACATATATTTATGAAAATAAATAAAATCTCTCCAAAATTGACCACCAATAAAGTATAATTAATTTGATATAATAAATAATTTGGTGTATATATATAAGTTAAAATAAAGATGATAGAAATGAATTTGAAGAACCTATTTAAGTATTTTCAAGAAAGGAAACAAGAAAAAGCAAGTTTTCAAAATAAAATCAGAGACCATTATATTAATTTACTTTATTCTTTTCAATTTATTAATCATTTTTCATAAATAAAAATTTTAAAATATTAGAATTAAAAATGATTTTGAGTTTTCTATTTTATTATATTATAAATTATTAAATTTATATGCATGTTATTTAATAAATTATATGATAATGCTTAAGCATGGAAAATAAAAGGATGAAATAGTTCAATTAGCTTTGAGAATTTAATATAAATTAATGTGAAAGATCATATTTATAACTTATTTGTAAAGAATATTAAAATTAAAAATAGAATATATTGAATAAAATTAAAGATTAAACGTTAGTAAATTGATTTGAATGTAATACAAGAAGAATTACATGAAACAAAATCTAATTAATATGGAGAGGAAGATTAAATAACTAAACAAAATAGTGAATTAAATAAATAAAAAATTGATACATATATTGCTGATAGTATATTGCAATAAATATTTTCTTAATGGAAATACTACTAAAGTTGAATTAGAAACAAATATGGCGGAAACTCATGTAGGTTTATGATGGAATTACATATTTAGTATACATAATAACTTAATTATTAATTAATATTATTTAACAGATATTAAGTTATGAATTTGACAACGTCTTTAGAAAAACTATTATGTATAGAAGATGATATACAATTTTACCAATCATTTTTAAATCATCTCAATAGTAATCATATCTAATCTGATCAGTCAATTGAATCATTGGAAAAATTTGTATCATAATATGTTGTAAGAATTTTAATTTGAAATTCTAATTAAATTAATTAATAGAAGAATTATCAAAAAGTAAAGCCATCAAATTTGAAAAAGCTCTCAGTTGTAATGAGTACAGAATAGGAGGAATATTATAGTTTTCAAAAAAAATAACCTTTGGATAGAAAGAGGAGTAGTAACTTAATTAAAGATACAAAATAATAAAATTAATTATCTCTTATTTGGAAAAGATACAAAAAATGTATGTATACATAAAAAATATCAATAATTAGATTACTGTTCTGGCAAAAATAGTTTTCCATTCAAAAACTGGGCAACCACAAATCTTTCCAAAGTAACCTTCATGCCATTAGAATTTTCTTTCCCAATCCATTTTTCCATATACTTTAATTTAAGCAGCTTCATTATCACAAAAATCAATCTTAGCCCAAAGTACTTTAATCTTTAATTTATAATGGGGATTGACTTTTAAGACTTTGCTAACAACAGCTTTACGACCAGTCTTATCAAATCCACCAAATAAAGCAACACCTTTAAAATTAATAATATCAATAATTAGATTATGCATATGTATAGCTATTAAGGCAAGGAAAAATAAATTTATCTTTAATAGTTTAAAATAAACTTTAATTGATGCAGATTAAGAAATAACTTTATTCCCTAATCAAACTGCGGAGAATTAATAGATACTATAGAAGATATAATTATAACTTAAACAAATCATGAGTAAACTTAATTAGGAAAGATTAAATTCAATAGATTTATAATAAAAAAATTAGCAATTAAAGCATTTGATTTTAGTAGCTAATAATAGTTTGAATCATTATAAGAGAATCTACTCTAGACAGAATAAGAATTATTTAATGATAAAAAATATGAAAATCAAAAGAATGTTAATTGTTCTCCATTAAATTAATAAAGGAATAAACTTAATGGTAATTAAGAGAATCAATATAATTAATTAATTAACTATCAATTCTTAAAGAGCAAACAATCTAATTTAAAAAATATTCAAATGAATATATTATAATTTATACACTACTTAATATAAAAATAGAATTTTATTACAAAAAAAGGATTAAAGTTCCGAATTCCTTAGATTACTTATCTTGTAATTGAAATTTATGTTCCTTCATTTTAAAAACATGCCTCAAAACGATCACTTTTAAAAAATATAAACCATTTTTATTCTCATCATAAAATTATCTAGCATATTTATCAAAGCCTTTAATAATGAAGGATTAAATTACAATCCTTAACTTCAAGATTTCTATAATTATTATCTTCAATTTTCGGAGTATCATTATACAATATGCTTTATCCTTAAAATTTATCATCTACCTATTCACCATCATATTCAGGATTACACTAGCATAATACAATACACCTAAATTTAGATATTCATTTCATACCTAGTCCATTAATTCTGTAATTTTTCCAATTTCCATCATTATAGCCTCACTCTATGTAATATAATCGTCCTCTACCTTCTCTTTTGTCATTAATCTTTTCTCCAAAATATCTTTATTCATTTAGATAAGTTTCATTAACATAAGTTTATAAATTTGATTTTGAAAGATATGTTGAGAATAGCTAAATATTATTATGAAAAGACTTAAACAGGTATTTTTTTAAAAATGAACCATTTTCAGAAATTTTGTTCAATATAACAATTAAAACTTTAATGTAGTATCACTTTTAAAACATTCTCTAAAATTCTCGTTGATGAAGCGATTTGAACTTTGAAATCAAATTTTATTTTTTGAAAATGTTTAAAAAATATGTTAATGTATATTTGTTTGATGATACATGCTTTACAAAATATGTTCTTAAACTAATTTGAAATGCCAGATTTATATAGTAATTCGGGTTGTGTTGGTTCTTCATAAATTGCTCATAAGTAGTTTGAAGTTACATAACATTTTTAGTTAATGGAATTAAATGTAAAGTTTACGATTCGCTTGGGTATTGTGAATATAAATAATGTTTATGATTTGAATAGGGTTAAAGACATATGATATGATGCATTTATGTAAGGATGTATATTAATGAGATTAGGATGTATTGAAAGTAATGATATTTGCAATAATTAGGTCAGAACTCAATTAGGATGTTCTTAGTTTCTTGGGAATGGCAAAAACTGTTGGAGTGATAGTATTACATAAATTTCATAATGTAGAGGATCTTAAAAGAATGCAATTAATTTCAGGGATCGAATGGAACTAAACCTTGTTTGATTGCTATTGCGTTTACTGATTAAAAGGATCTGCAGTATCTTAATCCTGTTCTTTATTTAATGAAATCATCAAGTCTTGTCAACTATTTTCAGATTTGGATTTCTTAATAATTTTTCTTGTGAAGACATTTAGACTTTGTAAGAATGTTAAGCAAGAAGCAAAGCTTCTACAGGGAAAATTGATTCATAATTATCAATTAAATGGAGTTTTTTTTAATCTTAATTGATATATTCCATGCTTAGATATTCGTGGAATATCTTGAGTATTAAAGTGATGGGAAATGCACGGAGGAAATTGAAAGCAAAAATATTATTATTTTAACATATTAAAATTAATAGGTTAAGTAAAAACTCATAATTTATTGTGCTAATTAATGAAGATCTGTTGTATTTGTGAAAGAATAAAATTTAATTACTTACTATCTAGCTGCCACTATTACTGCAGCTCATTGTATTTTTGGAAATTAAGAATATGTTCAACTCCTTATCAATTTCCAAAGTGTAGATAACTAATTGTTTTTAGTATAAATCTTTTCTGTGAATGATGCTTAAATACAAATAAGATGATTCTGCATTTTTTTAGATAATGTGATATATCTAAGATCAATTAATTAATAATGTAAAGATAAATAATATACTTATNTACATGCTTTACAAAATATGTTCTTAAACTAATTTGAAATGCCAGATTTATATAGTAATTCGGGTTGTGTTGGTTCTTCATAAATTGCTCATAAGTAGTTTGAAGTTACATAACATTTTTAGTTAATGGAATTAAATGTAAAGTTTACGATTCGCTTGGGTATTGTGAATATAAATAATGTTTATGATTTGAATAGGGTTAAAGACATATGATATGATGCATTTATGTAAGGATGTATATTAATGAGATTAGGATGTATTGAAAGTAATGATATTTGCAATAATTAGGTCAGAACTCAATTAGGATGTTCTTAGTTTCTTGGGAATGGCAAAAACTGTTGGAGTGATAGTATTACATAAATTTCATAATGTAGAGGATCTTAAAAGAATGCAATTAATTTCAGGGATCGAATGGAACTAAACCTTGTTTGATTGCTATTGCGTTTACTGATTAAAAGGATCTGCAGTATCTTAATCCTGTTCTTTATTTAATGAAATCATCAAGTCTTGTCAACTATTTTCAGATTTGGATTTCTTAATAATTTTTCTTGTGAAGACATTTAGACTTTGTAAGAATGTTAAGCAAGAAGCAAAGCTTCTACAGGGAAAATTGATTCATAATTATCAATTAAATGGAGTTTTTTTTAATCTTAATTGATATATTCCATGCTTAGATATTCGTGGAATATCTTGAGTATTAAAGTGATGGGAAATGCACGGAGGAAATTGAAAGCAAAAATATTATTATTTTAACATATTAAAATTAATAGGTTAAGTAAAAACTCATAATTTATTGTGCTAATTAATGAAGATCTGTTGTATTTGTGAAAGAATAAAATTTAATTACTTACTATCTAGCTGCCACTATTACTGCAGCTCATTGTATTTTTGGAAATTAAGAATATGTTCAACTCCTTATCAATTTCCAAAGTGTAGATAACTAATTGTTTTTAGTATAAATCTTTTCTGTGAATGATGCTTAAATACAAATAAGATGATTCTGCATTTTTTTAGATAATGTGATATATCTAAGATCAATTAATTAATAATGTAAAGATAAATAATATACTTATATTCAATTAAACTTTTACCTTTCTTTACTCTTTACTGTAAGTCAGAGAGTATTAGAAAAAGGTTTCAAATTTAAATTTGATCTTTTGAATTATGGGTTGTAGGTGGATTTCCTTCAAAAGGTATTATAACAAAATAACCATAATTCCGTTATTATGTTATTATGGATAATTATTGCCCTAATACTTACATTTAAAATCATAAAATATGTTAAAATGGAAGAGGATATTGTTTTAATGGCATCAATGGATGTTTCTTATAAGAAATATACAGATTTCCCTTGTGATATTGTCTTAAGTTAATAATTATAATTAAAAGCATATATGTAAATGGATAAACGTACTTTTTATCCTGCTTATATAAAATATTGTTATTAATTTAAGAATGCGTCTCAATTTCACCTCTCAGTTATTCTTCTAATAATCTTAATGTTTAGAAGATAATTCTTTAAAATAATAATCTGATTATTATTTCTAATTCTGAACAATGAATTTAATTACTTTATAATTTCAAGATTAATAAAGTGATATTGATAATACTTTCAATCTATAATGCTCACAAATGTCTAGTCTGTTTACATGAATTCATTTAAGATCTTCAAAATGTAAATTTAATTAATAGAAATGTCTAATTAGTTTTTTCATATTATGTATCAAAGAAAGGGTATATTTAACGTTTTTCGTATTCAAATAAAGTAGAATAAGGTGCGGATCAAAATGTTAGAAATTTTAATAGTTAGATGAAAAAATCTTATTTAAAAGTTACCCAATTATTTTCTTGCCATAATGAACTTCTTGAGGTTAATATTATAGTCTGTAACTAGGGTAAATTACAAAAAGTAGAATTTTGTTAGTTTGAAATTAAATGATCAGTGATTATATAATATTGGTTAGTTTGCAAATATTTAAAATAATTATAATAATTAAATTAATATAAAATTGATTATTTAAAAATTGAATTTATAATCTTATTCATTCTTTTTGCATTAGTCCTTATCATTAAAAATGTGTTGATTTTACATATATAACATTCAAATCATTAATTTCACTGAGTTTTGTTTTAATCTTAACTTTATAACATAAAATATTTTCGATTCATAATTTAAAACTTATTATAAAAGTAATAGAAATTCAATAATATTTATTTTTAAAAAAGAAATGGAATGGAAGAACGATTTGTACGATTTGTTAACCTCATCAAAAGATGTGGATTAATCAATATACAAGGTGACAATTGAGATGTTGAGAAAAGAAAACATTTCAGACTGTTTAATATTTCTATCAGAGGAAGAAAATCTAATACGTTGTTTATAGTCCATTTTAAAAGCAATAATTAGTAAA
>CAJJDN010000104.1:319555-381834 GCA_905182985.1 Paramecium sonneborni | reverse complement strand
TCTGGATGGAATTTTTTAGTTTCTCCTTTGAACTTAACAACAATTAATGGTTTATCATCTGCTCCAGCTTCTACTTTGAATGGCCATAGCTTCACATCCTTTTATACTGTTGGATCATTAAATTTCCTTCCAATCAATCTCTTTGCATCAAATACTGTATTTTATGGGTTTCTTGCTACTTAATTCTTCGCAGCATCTCCAATTAGTCTTTCATTATCTGAAAAAGCAACATAAGATGGAGTAGTTCTATTTCCTTGATCATTTGCTATAATTTCAACTTTATCATTAATAAAAACACCTACACATGAATATGTAGTTCCTAAATCTATTCCAATTGCAATATCTGTTTATTTTGACATTATTTTATTAGCTTCTTTACTTGTTTGATTAATTAAATGATTGTTCCTCTTCTTCAACAACTTTTAAATCAAAAGATAGAAAAATCTAGAAATTTATAATTCTCTAGAACTTTCTGGAAAATTATAATAATTCTGATAATTACTTTTAAAATATTAATTTATTAAAATAAATAACTATCATTAGTTACACAAAAAATCCTCCCCCAAAGTATTATTAGTTTTCTCCTTTCTCATTAATTTAACATTTTAAGTAAATCAACATTTTTTATAAACTAATGAGTATCAATATTAAATTCACTAAGGCATATATTTATTAAAATAATATATATTTATTTCAATAAGCAAATTTTGTCGTTTTTCTATTCTCATTTCAATTAGATATTATATATTTTAGACATTTAAATAATAAAAATATATAGATATAAATAAAAAATAATTTTAGATCATTAGCAAGCAACCTAAGATAAATTTTTCCTTCTCTTTGTTTATTTGAAATTTAACAATTGATTTGATTATCTTTTTATATATTTAGAATAATATTTATATAAAATAGATAGTTATTTTATGTAAATTGGAAAATTTTAATTAAATCATTTGGTTGAAAAAAATAATGAATGTATATTTAAGAGAGGCAGCTGATAAGAGAACAAATTCATCACAATACAATTGAATCGTGTGATGAATTAAAATATATTGTAGTAACCATTACTGAAGGTTGATTTGTAACACAAAAATTTCTAAGAAGAACTTAATATGTTATTTAAGAACTCTAGAAAGCCAACACTAATACCTAAAGATTTCCATTCAAGATACCTGAATCTGAGGGATTCGATTCAGAGTTAATTGAATTTCCATCAATAATTGAAATAAATCAGACATACACAACTAATATTTTATAATAGAACATATTTGCAGATTTATACACTTTATAATTATTACTATTAAGAATACTAAGAAAGAAGAATAAAAGATAGAGATTTCGCATTAATTAGAATTTTCAGAAGCGAACATAAATTGACATTAATAGACTTTGGCTTTACATATTTATAAAAATAATTACCTAAAAAACCTTGGTAAGTCAAATTAGGTGAACTCTTCAGTCGTTTATCACAATCAGAAGCTAAATAAATGGACAGAATGTGATTAATACTTTGTTGGCTGGTAAAATAAAATGGGAAGAAGTCAGAGATTTTATTTCCATATATTTTGATTTGAATGAAATAGATTAATCCTGGTTAGAAAATTATAGTGACAGAAATAGTAAAATAACAAGATCAAATTCAATTTATGCAAAATAGTAAACATAGACATTAAGTATGATTCCATAAGAAATTATTACTTTGAATTAAAATTCCGTTAGAAAAGCATCTCTTTATGAAAATAGTCATAAATAAAATTCTAGAAATTCTACTTTAATGTAAACTAGAATTATATCTTTTGGCAATTAATAAATAGAGCATTTCTAAAAATTAGATAATCTTTAAGTCCTGGATTTAGTACAACAAATAGATATTGTAGATTGTTTTAAATTGATTAGATTTGTATCAAGAAAAGCTTAGTACTTGAGCAATTATGAAAAATAAAGGATTACTAAACCTCTAGAAAATTAGTTTGAATAAAAAAACGAATCCAGTCCTAGAAAAGATTCTTAAAATTAATTAAAATAGTATAATAATTGATAGGAGATCGATATTAACCAATGAAAGAATAATAGAAATAAATATAAAGAAAATTAACATCAATAACAACAAATTAATCCTAATACGAATAATCTTCTTATGCGCCAACCTTAATTTAAAGAGGTCAATCTTTAAATGAATAATAAGATTATTAAGTAAATTAAAAAAATCAAGATTTACGACTTAAATCAAGTAAAATTCAAGATTAAAAATAAGAATATAAAAGTCTTCGTAGAGCCTCTACCAGAGAATTATAATAACCTAAATAAATTCAAAAGAAATCAATATGAGAATAGTCAGCCAATAGAACCATAAATTACTCTGATACTTAATCTTTGTTTGATAATTTGGGGGTTGAGTAAATTAGAAAACCTTAATCAAGAAGAAATTTCTCCAGAAAAAATAGCAATAATAGCATTGAAAATATAGAGGTAAGAAAAGGTGGTGAATTTATTCAATATAGATTAAATAATAATAATAATTTACAAAATAATCGGTATTTATTTAAAACACCAAGGGATTCAAGGTAAATGCAATATTCTTTCTAAAATTCACCAATTGAGAATCCATATTAAAAAAAATAAAATCCAACAATTATTTAATATCAAATAGAATTGACAGATAAAAATGAAATTCCTTCATTTTGTTAAGATAAATAATCAATGAAAAATCACAAAGACGTCTCACAATAATAATGGAAAACTATAAATGAAGATTAAATAATTAATTAAGATTAACGAGCCGTTGTTGAATCTGTTGATGAATATTATAAATAAACGAGAATAAATAAATAAAATTTATTCAGATTGCCTCTAACTTCAAAAACTGATAAAATAGCAAAAGAGTAAGGTAAAATTGAATTGTAGCAAAATAATTATTTAAAAGATAACTATCAAAAACAATTTAAAGATAATAATTCAAAAGAGAGTGAAATGCAAATATATTATAAAAAATTGAAGATACTCCGAAATCAACAAAAGAGTCGATCTATAAGTAGTTCATCAAAACATTAAAGAAATAAAGGTAAAATTAAATGAAAATGAAGCAACTAGAATAGCTTAAATCTATGAAAATTAATTAAAGTAGTAAGTATGATTTAATTGGTAATATGGTAGGAGGAAATGTAAATTATTTTAAGCTTTCAAAATAATTTTTCGATAATTCCATTATTCCTTTGCTTTAAAAGAATGGTAAGTTTTAGAAAACTTTATGAAGGAGGACTAAAAGAGAAAGTTAACTTTTTTGATTTAGATATAGATAAAGTGAATTAAGTAGAAAAAATAAGAAATTTAGAACTAATGCTAAGAGATGGTAGTAAAATAGTTTTATAGGAATTAGAAACCTTACACACCTAGTGTTAAAATTAGCATAAAAATTTTAGACAAAAGTAAAATATAGATTTAAATTCATAATAGGAATAAACTAAAATATAAAAGTTTTTAAATGTGGATTTGTAGTAGGATATTAAGGAAATTTATTTTATACACTTGTATTCTTAGATTTTTAAAACATTATAAAATTAAAAAATGAAATTAGAATCTGATAAATAAAAAACAAAAGAGAATTTAATGTTATAAGCTATTTGTTTAGCTTCACTCATCATAAGTGAAATGCCTTTCAGTAGGGATAAAAAATTCTTTGATCTTGAAGAATTTGAAAAAGTGACTGAGAACTCAAAATATAGTTAATAATCTTTAGAACAATATATAAAAACAAAGGATGAAATGATTGGTCATTTAAATGAAAGATTGAATTCTTAAGGGGTTAAGATTTGAATAATTATTTAATTATTTGAATAATTATTTAATTATTTATTGTTCTATACATTTCTAAATAAATGTATGAGCAATGGATCCAAATATTAATTTAGAATTTTTGCTTAAATAATTGAATGTTTAATATATTCTTAAGTTGCTAATTAATTGAATAAAACATAAATTTTTTTAATAAAGGTTAATAATAATTTCTGCTAATATGAACTATCCTTATGGTTAATAGATGGGGTAATATGCCTATGATCCAAACATGAATATGGTAAGTTAATATTTTATGTTAGATGGGCTTTGATCCTTAAATGTATTAAGAATACGCTTATTTTTATTTCGGAGGACCTTCTACTCCTCCTCCTCCTAAAGGACCTTACCCAGGTATTACTCATGAAGATTATGAATCTTTTGATATAAATAAACAAATTTTGTTCTAAAGATTTTTAGGTGAGACAGCAGCCTATTATTCTAAACATTTACCAAAATATTAAAAAGAGATGGAGGAGTTTTTAATTACAAATACTGCTTATCAAATGAATGAATCAGAGAAATAACTGATGCAAAATTACCTTGATTATAAGAAAAAAGAAAAAGAGTATGAATCATTTCTTAAATAATTGGAATAAGCATCCCAACCATTGAATTCAGAATTGGAACAATAAAAAATATTAGAATAATAAAAATTAGAATAACAAAAGCTTGAATAATAAAAGTTAGAAGAATAAAAAAAGTAACAGTAATTAGAATAATAAAAATTACAATAACAATAATAATAATAATAACAAGAATAACCTAAAGAAGGAACAACAACTACAACTAGACCAAAAAGAAAGTTGAATTTAAATGCAAAACCATTAGAAATAGCTGTGAATCCTCCTAAAATGCCAATTTTTCCAAAATAACCAGATTTTTTGGATTTTGATAAATTTTGGAATAATTATTCAGCATATATAAGTTTTTATAATCCAAGTTGTGAAGATGAATATAAAAATTATCCAAAACCAGAATAATAAAAGAAAAAAGAAGCAGACGAAGAAGCTAAGAGAAAGAAGAAATAAGAAGAAATAGAGAGAGCAATTTAAAGTAAAAATAATATTAATAATTTTAGAACGCAAAGATGCTGAATAGAGAGCAAAAGATAAACCTGCTTAAACTTTGAATCTAGTAGAATAAGTAGTAAAATTAGAAGGAGAAGTGGATTTATAGAAATATGTAGATGTATAAAATAATAAATAAACTTAGCCTGATGAAACAAGATAACCAGTTAATTTAGTATTTATTGGTCATGTAGATGCTGGTAAATCTACACTTTGTGGAAGATTATTATTAGAATTAGGAGAAGTAAGTGAAGCAGATGTTAAAAAATATGAATAAGAAGCTGTTTAAAATAATAGAGATTCTTGGTGGTTAGCATATGTGATGGATTAAAATGAAGAAGAAAAATAAAAAGGAAAAACAGTTGAATGTGGAAAAGCATAATTTGTTACTAAATAAAAAAGATTTATTCTTGCTGATGCTCCAGGACATAAAAACTATGTTCCAAACATGATTATGGGAGCATGTTAAGCTGATTTAGCTGGTTTAATAGTATCAGCTAAGACAGGAGAATTTGAATCAGGTTTTGAAAAAGGAGGTTAAACCTAAGAACATGCATTATTAGCAAAAAGTTTAGGTGTTGATCATATTATCATTATTATTACTAAAATGGATACTATTGATTGGAATTAAGATAGATTTAATATGATATCATAAAATATCTAAGAATTTGTTCTTAAATAGTGTAAATTTGATAATGTTTATGTTATTCCGATCGATGCATTATCTGGATCTAATATTAAAAATAAAGTAGAAGAAACAAAATGTAATTGGTATAAAGGTCCTTCACTAATTGATTTAATTGATACTGTATCTATACCAAAAAGAAATGAAGAAGGCCCTATTAGAATGCCAATATTAGATAAATTTAAAGATTTGGGATCATTATACATTTATGGTAAGTTAGAATCTGGTAAAATTATTGAAGGATTAGATGTTTCAATTTATCCAAAGAAACAACCTTTCTAGATTGTAGAATTATATAATATGAAAGATTAGAAGATGAAATATGCGAAGGCAGGTGAAAATATTAAAATTAAAGTTAAAAATATTGAAGAAGAAGATATTAAAAGGGGATTTATGATGTGCAATTTAACATCTAATCCATGCTTAGTGTCTTAAGAATTCTAAGCCAAAATAAGATTATTAGATTTACCAGAAAGCAGAAGAATATTTTCAGAAGGATATTAATGCATCATGCATCTTCATTCAGCAGTTGAAGAGATTGAAGTTTCTTGTGTTGAAGCAGTTATAGATGCTGAAACTAAGAAAACTATTAAATAAAATTTCCTCAAATCATTTAACGAAGGTATAGCTAAAATATCTGTAAAATATATTTAATAAATTAGATTAAAAATCCAGTTTGTATGGAAAAATACGAAACAATTACTCAATTAGGTCGATTTGCTTTAAGAGATGATGGAAAGTATATATATGTTAATAATAACTTTAGAACTATCGGATTCGGCGAAATTTTGAAAGTTAAACCAGTTAAAATAGGTTGATTGATTTTTTATTTTTAAAAAGTACATTTGTAAACAATAATTTTATCAATTTTCTAATCTATTAAGTAAACATGATTCTTTTATATATTTTATTTAAGATTATTGAAAATAATTTATGAATTATCTTATGATTTCAATTAAACTAATAATCATATAAATGATGAAGAAAGTGTGAATAAAGGTGTAGAAAAAAATAACAAAAAAATATCGATACCTTGAAAAATAAAGCAATTAAATTTTAGGAAAAAAAAATGCCTAACAAAATATCAATTTAATCGTTCTCAAAATTTGCTTAAACTAGGCAATAAATTTTTTTACTATATTTTGACATTCTAGCAAACAATATATAAAATATTTATGGAAGTTATTTAAATTACAAACATTCATTATATGAATTCTTTATGGCTGACATATATGTAATTGTATAGTTAAAAATCATAAGAACACTTGTAAAACTTTATAAAAGAAAGGAATAATTAAGTTAATACTACGTCCAGAGCTACTTATTCAATTTAGATGTAATTCTTTCGACTTTTCATTATTATTTATGAATAAAAAAAAAGGATTGTATTGTTCACCATGCTAGAGGATTATTTAATTATAATAGTCTTCAGAAACTTGGAGTAATTAAATCAATGAAAATCTGTTATATAACCATTTCGATGTAAATAATAATTTGCAATATTATTATGAAATTTTTAAGATATTTTCAGGAAGATATAGAATGGTTGGATATACTATTGTAATTAGCAAATAAAATATTTTTGATGCAATATTAAAATTCAAATTAATAATTTATTGATATAAATATTACTGTGAAATAAAATGGAATTAGAAGATTTAGACTAAAAAAGGGAGTACCTCTGTTTGGATTTAATGGTTATATAAAAATTCAGGTCTTCATAACTGAAGTTGAAGTATGAATGGATGTACTTTTATTTTTTAATTTAATAAATATATTTTGTATATAAATATTTTGATATGATGAATATTTCAAGTAAGCAAGATATGCCTTCATTTGTTAAAGAGTAATTAAGAAAATAGACGATAAGTCCAGAGCCACAAAAACATAGACAATTGAATTTTCATAGAAGATTAACAAGTTCATAGTTGGATGGAGGAATTTGCAACAATAATATTAATCAAAAGAAATTAAATAAGTAATTGTCAAGTACAAATTAAAATTATTACAAAATAAGTGCATGGATTATAATAATTATTAAAGACGAGTCCTTATAATAAATTGATGCAACAGAAATCTTAATCACAAATGTTGATTTAAGAAAGCTTTTCTCAACAATATCTCAAGGATACTAGTGCAGCTTATACTCCTAATTAATAAGGATCTCTCTAATAAAACTTTTTTAATAAAGTTGGTCTCTCTTAAAACTCGACAATGTCAAGTAGTGTAAAGCCTCGAATGAGAAGTGCAAATAAAGAAATTTTAAAAAGAAAATTGATAGCTGAAACAACGCAATTACTTTCTAATAGGGATAAAGATAAGCAAATAGTTACTTAATTATAACAAATTATTATTCGCACTAATTCTCTGTTATTGCACTATTAACGCGAAATTCAAAAGCATGCTTTAGAAAAGGAAGAATTAATTAAGTAGATAAAATAATTATAATCTTCATGATATTTTTTTAATCAACTCTTTTTTGTCTAAATATAAATAGTTTAACGTAATATTTTTTAAATAAATTTTTAACATGGCTCAATTTGACATTAGCAAAAAAAAAACAAATGAATTTACTTATACTGAAATACTGGAAGAGGTTAATATAAGTATTATATATATAGAATAATATGTTGAAACGTAAATTTTAAGATTTAATGAAGCAAATCAAATAATTTGAATAGGAAAGTAGAGGGTTATAATATGAGAATGAAATATTATAAAAATGCTTGACTTAATAAAAAAGTAATTAATAATAAGAGGTTAAAAATAAATAAGTCGAAGATTAAATTACATAATTATAAGCAATTCATTAAAAAGAGAAAGAATATTGGATAAGAGATCAATAAGAATAAGTGAGTAGAATCAAATAAGTTTAAGAGTAAACTAAAAGAATTTTATAAGATAAGATAGATAATTTAGAGAAAGAAAATGAATTTTTATAAATGGAACTTGAAAATAACAAAACTATAATTGAAAATTATGAATTTTAAATGGAGTAAAGTAATTAATATATGTGAGAACTAGTTCAATAAAATCATAAGGCAGAGTTAAATAATTTGTAGAGAGAAATAAAATAAAAATAATACAGTATTGACGAGTTGAAATTGTAAATATAAGAATAAGGGATGATATCTTAAAGAAGTAATAATAATTAGGAGTTATTAAACAAGTTAAAAGAAGTTATGTATTATTTATTGTAATTTTAGAGATGAATTAAATAAATGTAAGAAGATTATATCAAATTAATAAAATGAGATTTAATTATAATGTAGATTATTTGATGAATTAAGATAAGATTATCAAAAAAAGTTATGCAAAGAACGATCTAAATCATAAATGAGTTTCAAAGCAGCACAAGAAGTCAAAAATGAATATGAGAAAAAATATTGCAATTTGATGGAATAGATAATAAAAAACTAAACATCAAAAAGTTGCAATGCTTCATTTAAATTGTTGCCAAGTTAAATGGATTAGACAATTAATAATGATTTTTCTAGAATATCGAATAATTAATCAAATAATATGTATTTAATTATAATATAAATTAGTGGAGGTTTGAGCGCAATAAATAAAGCTTTGAGTGATTCGATGGATGATTATGAAAAGAGTATTTTGAATAATATATCTGGGAATGCTACAAAACGTAAGCCAAGTAAATCAGAATGGGAAAAAAAATAGAAAGGACAATAAAGTATTATGATTAGTGTATCTCCAGAAAATTAGATGCGTCCTTAATCTTAATAATAAGAGATATGTATTATATTTTGATAAATAATTTAGTTTCACCTAAAATATCTTAAAAAAGAGCTTAATCTATTCATTCAAGTAAAGGAATAAAATAATATACATTTAATTTATGTGAATATAATGAATCTCGT
The DNA here is from genome assembly GCA_905182985.1 of Paramecium sonneborni. NCBI lineage: Eukaryota > Ciliophora > Oligohymenophorea > Peniculida > Parameciidae > Paramecium > Paramecium sonneborni. The sequence goes on along the minus strand of CAJJDN010000104.1, from coordinate 372,370 downwards.
AATTCAAATGATTCTGATCAATATTATAGTTAATGCACTTAATAAACAAGATAAAGTAAGTTAACATTAAAACCTTAAAAATGCGGAGGTGATTTAAAAAGAAATTCTAAACATTAAAAATCACTTTCTACTTACAGAAGTGTAAAAGATAAAGAAAATCTTTAATTTACAATTCCAGAAGAGAATTAAAAAATAAATAGTATAAATACTAGTAAATAATTATAAATTTTGGAAGATAAAAATGAGAGATTGGATACTAATACAAAATTTAATTCTTTATTAAAAGTAATTTGATGATGATATTACATTTATTTTTACAATTTTATTTTAATTATAATTAATTTTATGTCATAGTAAAGCTCTTTTATAGCAAATCCATTAAATGATAGTTTAAGTGATGATAATGAAAAAAAATATATTCATAAACATTAATCAGATTAAGAACATTAATAAGAAGAATGTCCGAAAAATCCATTAGAATCAGATGAAGAAGGAAATGTATCAGCAGTTTTATAACATTTAATCAATGACGATTGTATTCGATAAAATTATTTTTAGAACAAGATCAATCTTCCAAAAGCAATGAATTATCAAATCCAATGATGGATTAAGATCCTATTTCATTAGAAAATGTTGTCAATCAAAACTTTTCATCTATTGGATAACAATATCATGTTTGTTAAACAGTCTTAGATTGCAATAAAACAATTGAATTTTAATAAGTCTAGAATCCACTATATTCTTGTGATGATTTATTAGACCCAAGATAAAGTTACAAAGACAAATCAAAAGATATCATAAAGAATCTTGATACTTAATTAGAATAAATCTAAAAAGAGAACTTAATGTTGAAAAGTATAATTATATTTATAATTGATTCAAAGAGCAATTACAAGAATAAGAGATGTTTCTAACAGAACAAACTAAAATAAAAGATCATGAAATAGCAACTTTATATTAAAAACATAAAAGTTTGATCGATGAAAATTATTAACTGAAAGAAAAAGTCTCAAATTAATAAAATGAGATAAATTCATTATAATAGTAAGTTAAAAAACTATAATCAGAAAAACTAATATTATAAAGATCTAAAACAGGAGCTGAAACAACAAGATATGATCCATAAGTATTAATATAAATATATTAAGGAGTTGCATAAAGCAACTAGTTTAAATGATTAAACTATAGCAACTTTAAGTGCAAATTAATTAGAAGTACGAAAAATTCCAACATTAAGTATTGATATTCCTTGTGCATTTTCTACCAGATCTAAATTAACCAATAAAAATTAATTTAATTTTTAAAATGGAACAACTAAAACCCATCATCTAACAAGTATTAGTTACATACTAACTGTAAGCTGAGGAATCCAATTCATAAAGACTTCATAAAATACCCAAAAACTAAAAATCCTTATAAGATTTAATCCATAAAGCATATATAGGGACTGCATTTTCGAAAACAAATAGTATAAATACTAAATAGTAATATTAGCTGCATCCTTGTAAAAAGTTTAAGGCTAAGGCTAGCTTTTTTTTGAAAGTAATTCAGCAAGACACAATTAATAATAAATTTATTTTGCACCTAAACAATGATCTCAGAATTAAAAAAAATCATAAAGTATAATTTTTGTCAATTTTTAAATTTAATAAAATTATACTAATCTATCCTCTTTATATTAATTTTAAGAATAAAGAAAATTTAAAAATTTATACCTTCTTTTTGGTGATTCTGTTTATTTATTAGATGACTCTTAAATTATATGCCTTAAGTAAATTTTTTTTTTTAATATTTTCATTAACCCTTCTATCAGAAAAGAATAAATAATCTGTTTGGAATGCACAAAAATCATTATAAAAGGTGGCTTTCTTATATAATGTTAGATGAAAAAAATTTCTAAGTCTCTAGGCTTTTTTTTATTTATTTATTAATATGATATACATAAAGTTCTATATATATTGTATACGGATCTTATTGATATTTAATTAATGTTTATAAATCCTTGTATATATATGTAGTTTATAATTTATATTTTATATTCAATTTGATAATTCAAATCGCCTAAATTTAGATTTATAAAATAATATAAAGTAAAGTTAAAATGGAGTAAGTATTAATAAAGATAACCAAATTCCATATTCTACTATTGTTGGCAATACTAATATGTAATTTAAAGCAAAGCCCAAAATCTAAGTCTATTTGTGAATTGTACATTAGCTATTCCCAAAATCCAAGTGCTTATAATTAACGACTTTAATGGATACAGCTTCTCTACAAATGCTTCTATTGCTATAGGATATATAACATTTAATCCTATCCCATTTAAAATATTCAATATTATCAATACCCAAAAAGGCAAGTAAGATATCAGAAATGCTTGCAATAGTAAAGCCAAAAAACCCATTAATGTTGTATACTTTATTATACTATCATAATCTGGTTATTTCCCTTATCTTGCTTATTAATCTAATTTAAATGAGATCCATATTCCTGCAATAATCCCTGATCCTGTAAAAAAGATACCAGCAATTCCTACCTCCAATTAAGTATATCCAAAAGGATAAAGTTATAAAGAAATAACTGAAATATAAATCCATGAAATCCCTATAAAAATTGCGAATGCTAATAGATCTAGTGAGAATTCTTCAATTCTAAAAATGTCAAAGAATTATTTAAAAAATCGCACATTTTCCTATAAATATATAAGAATATTTAATTACTTCACTATTCCTAATTATTTAATTAGTTTTTCTAATGAAAAGAAAGCATAATGGAACACAAATTGTATTTAAGATGGCGATAATAAAGTTCATTTCTTCAATTTTGATATTAATAATTTCTTGATCAATTAGATCCCAAAACTGAAATGATGAATAAGTATACGAAGCCATGATTCCTGCAAGTGTAGCATAACTTCCTAGACATGTAGCCAAAGTACGATCATATGCAGTAAACCAAACTTCGGATAAATCTACAAAAACCTTAAGGTTGAATAATTACAAACAGGAACTGCTAAAAATAAAGCCTCACTTACTCCAACAAAAAAATAACCAACTAAACACATAAAAAAGCTTTATTTGCCAATCCATATTATCCAAGCTCCTGCAGCTGTTAAGATTGAAGATACTTATAAACATAAATCAAGTCTCTTCTCTAATAAAGGAATAAAAGGCGGCGCAAATACAAAATATGTAATGTAATATAAATTTCCTATCCAATATAAGTCATTTGCATCAACATCATAATAGATTGCTGCATTTAACCAAACAGGGGAATAACTAACAAATCCAAGCACATTCGAAAATCTATTAATAAAATAAAAGTTTACGCTAAAAAACTATAAGCAAATAAAACAAACCATTTCATTCTTTTTGATTCTTTAGGAGAAACTTATTCATTATAGAATATTTCAATTTGATTGCTTTTTGACATATGGACTCTAAAATAAAATAGATTAATCTGAATTTTAATATATGTTTTTAGTTATTATTCTAAAATGAAATATTAGTCATCATTTTTCAATTAGATAGCTCAAATCTACGATATCTTGATTTATAAAAGAGAATAAAATATAATTCAAAAGGTGTAAGAATTGCTAAAGTCAACCATAATCCATACTCCATTAATACTGGAAAGATTAAGAGATAATTTAATGCAAATCCTAACAACTAAAAATATAAATATTTATACATTTGCTAATCCAAATACCCAAGTAGCTACAATTAAAGATTTCATTGGATATAATTTTTCAACAAATGCTTCTATTGCTACTGGATATATTACATTTAACCCTATACCATTGAAAATATTTAATAAAATCAATGCATATATAGATAAGTACTATATTGTAAAAGCTTCAAGAAGAAGAGCAAAAAATCCAATCAAAGTTGTTATTTTTATAAAAATATCATAATTTGGTTGCTTACCTTATTTAGCTTCTTAATCTAATTTAAAAGAACACCAAATTCCTGCTAATATTCCTGATCCAGTAAAAAAGATACCTGTTATTCCTACTTCTAATTATGTAAATCCAAAAATATATAATTACAATGAAATTATAGAAATGTAAACCCATGAAATTCCAATAAAAAAAGAAAATGCCATAAGATCAAGAAAAAATTCTTCATTTTTGAAAATGTTGAAAAATTAATAAAAAAATTTGATATTATCCTAAAATAAAATTATAAATAGAATACCTCTGTTTATTTTCCTGATTAATGTTTATATTTAATGAAGATAAAACAAATTGGAATTGAAAGAGAGTTAAGAATTGCTATGATTAAATTAAGATTATTAATTTTATGGTTGACAGTATTTTGTTCTTCAAACCCAGAAAAATAAAATGATGAATAAGTATAAGAAACCATAATACCAGCCAAAGTAGCATAGCTGCCAAAGCATGTAGCTAATGTTCTATCATAAGCAGTAAACCAGACTTCAGATAAATCTTTTATTTAAATAAATAATTATAAACTTACAAACTGGTACACCTAAATAAAAGGCTTCGCTAATTCCCACAAAAAAGTAGCCTATTAAACAAACAACATAATTAGATTCTGCTATCCATATAATCCAAGTTCCTAGTGTTGTTAAAATTGAGGATAATTTCAAACAAAGGTCTAGTCTTTTTTCTAGCAAAGGAATAAATAGTGGACCAAAAATAAAGAATGTAATATAATACATATTACCAATCCAGAATAGATCATTTAAAGATATACTATAGTAGAATGCTGCATTATTAGAAATCGGGGAATAGCTGACAAAACCAAGAACATTGGAAAATCTAAAATTATTATAAAAATATTACGCCAGATAACAAAATGCAAACAGGACTCCCCATTTTGTTTTATTTGAATTTTGTGGTTATAAATTATCTTGAAATTAAATTGCTGGTGTTTTTGACATGTAATTTAAATAAAGAAAAAAAGATTTCTATATAAGAGTATATATAAATAAGTATTATTCTTAAAATTTTTAAATTATATTTATGGGTTCTTATAAATCTAAAAATCATAAAGTAGATATCAATACACTACCAGTTGTTGAGCCTGAACTTGATTATGTGATAAAAACAAGACAACCTATGCCATCTAATTGGTAATTGAATATATTAAGAGGAAAGAGGGAAGATGAATTAAGAGGATTATCATATGCATATGCTAGGTAGAATGAGTGGTAAATTTAGACGAAAATGTCATAAAGCTGTGAATGATTTACTGTAATGTGAAAAGGATTATGGTTCTTTTTGGGCTGCATTTGATTGTTAAGCAGAGAATCATGATATGAAAGAATGTTTAGCACATTAATTTGATATAGAAATGGATAAATTAAGAAGAAACATGAAAATGAATACAGAATGGTGGTGGAAGGATCTTTATGATGAAAATGGAGAAGTTGGAGATTAAGCTAAATGGAAAGATGAATATTGGTTATTACCAATTCTTAGAAGTTATAAAGATTTATTTTATTCAATGATATCATAGAATAATTGATATATAAATATATATTTATATTCATTTTCAAAATTCTAATCAAGTTGATTTTTATGAAAATTCTGCACATATTGCCAAAATTAATAAACTTGCTACATGTTCACTTGTCTAAATAATAATATATTCTTTGCGTTTCATTTCCCAAGCAAGTGCTGATAAACCATTTGGTAAAATTATTCCTCCAACTATTAAGAGTATTAATTGAAATGTTGAACTGTAGTCCTATAATATTAAATATATTTTATATACCTTCAAATTGAGAGATTGATAAAATAGTATAAAGCAGTAACTTTTAACAAAACGCGCCAAAATTTCAATTATTTAACCATTTGAATTATCATTCTAAGATGATTATTTAATCTAGGCTCCAATTTTCCATTGTACTCCAAAACAACTATCAGAATACCAAAAGTGTCCTCATTTCTTTATAAATGAAATACCAAAGACTGATGTAAGAAATGTTCCAATTGCAGCTTGTAAAATTTATTAATACATTAATTAATAATCATTCTTCTAAATGGAATTCCATAAGTTCATCCAATTTTAAATTATTAGTATTATACTCTCTTAAATCTGTATGGTTGATTGCTTCTTTTAAATAATCTATCAAAGCTTTCAATTCTTAGTCATTTTAATCATTATGCCATTCTAATATAGGAATTCCATTTTCAATTTAAAATCCAAAAGAGTGAGCTAAGTTATCAATTATTAACATATCTTTAAGTTATTTATTACCAATTAATCTTAAATCTTTAATAAAAAATCCATTTTTAGTTTCCATACAATTATTTCTAGATAAGACTCCAGAAATATATTATTTTTTTGGATCTAAATAATTAATAATAGCTTAAGCATATGCTTAGGATGATGCAGTATAAATATAAATTGTATATAATTAAGAGAGTGAAGAGAGAAATAATGAAGTATATGGACGTATATTTATTCCAATCTAAAAATATTTAAATCATATTACTTTTGCTTCTTCTCCAAAGTCTCCTACTGCTGTAACATATACTTAAGGATTTTCTCTTGGAGCACAAGAATGTATCAAAGTTTCATCTAAATCTAGAATTAGAGTTTTCTCTTTTTTTGGACTTAGTTCATTTAAATATACTTTTTTTGACTCTATAAATTTATCAGAAGGACCTTTTAAACATTTTTTAGCATATATTAATCCTCTTTATATAAGAAGTAAATGCTTTTTAAACTATTATTCATTAATATATTATCCAAATATTAAATGACGAAAAGGATGCGAAGCTATTTTATCTTTTTAGTTTATTTGTTGATTCTTTTTAGTTTAATCACAATCTGAATTTGTATTCAAATTTTACATAGATGTTGTTTATCTACTCATTACAAACTTTTATACTTTGCTTTTGATAACTTCGGATTAGGTTAAACTTTTTGAGAGAGTTTTTATTATATTCTTTAAGCTTACTCTTCAATATTGTAATATATTTCTTAGTTATTTTATTCAATTGGCTCTTTATTATTTTCTGTATCACTAAAATCAGGTTCATTTTCTACATCACCATCTATTCTTTTTGTATTCACTAAATTACTAAATCTAGACATCTTGGCTGCTTAATTCAAAATTTCTACAATTACTTGTATGTTATTACTAAGTATTTCTTTAACTCTTAGGTGTACCACTTTCTGATTCATCTGTTTAAAATCCATTTTATTTTTAAAATGGTTTCTTTATTCCTTTATTTTCTGGTGTTGGTGTATTGTCTTATGAATTAGATGATTCTCCCTCCTCTTCACTATAAAATTATAGCTTTTATTCTTATGTTATCACCTATTTCAAATGACCTACATGAGATTTGGCTTTAAAGCTTATCAACTTGTCCATTTATTATTAATATTGACGATTTTTCTTGATTTATCAATTATTAATCCTAAAATCGATCCAGTTTTAACTGTTCTCCTATTATAATATACTTAATAATACCTTATAAATCTTTTTTAATTTTTAGTTGCCATTACATTATCAGAATTATTCAAAAATAAATAAAAAAAGAAAGCTTCCATGTGTTTTACAATGTAGAATCATTTATTATTCAATGAATTATTTTATTTTATTTCATTTTATAATAATAATTATTATTAAACCAATATTATTCAATCAGATATCTCATAAATTTTTACATTCTTCTTTTCAATAATAAAAATCAGATCTCAATCAATAAATTTTATTGATTTATTTATATATTTTAAAGTTTATTTTATTTTTTTCATTTTGAGTTCTTATTATTAATCATTAAATAATAATTTTTATGATTATCATATATGAAATCCAAATCTTAATTTTTATTTATTTAAACATTTATGTACATTTAAATTCATAGATGTTTAAAATTTATTTAAGAAATTATTTGATGATTATATTCATTACAAAGAATGTATTAAAGTTGTTTAATTTAAGTATGAAGTATTAAATATATTAAAAGAGAAAATATAGAAGTAAAAGTATTACAAAATTTAAAAAATGACTGGAAATTTAGAAAATTTAAAAATGATTTGTATGACCAATATTATAAAATGATTTAATATCTAATTATAAAGTATGAATTTGAAATAATATTGCATCATAAATTTATGAATTAATGATTAATTAATGCGATTAATGAGTAATAGTGCGTAATAAATAATAAAATTTATGTATTATTTAACATAAATTTCATCGTCTTATTAAAAAATAATAATAATTAAATAACTAAGATGTCTGAATCCATTTATAAAGTTGGCCCTAAAAAATATCTGAAAGCAATAATAGATACTTAAATTATTGGACTTTCTAGAGTAATACTCGGATTACCAATTGATCATGTTTTTGATAGATTCAAAACTTTAGTATAAGCTGAAAATACTTAATCATCAATGCAATAACTCTTTAAAGAAACTTATAAAAGAAATGGAGTATTAAAAGGAATCTTTGCAGGATTTTCCTCATAAATAAGCATTCAATTGTTTAAACAATATTATAGGTATTTGTTAAATAATAAACTTATTTTTAGATGGCCTATGATGATCTTAATTCCAAAATATTACAAAGAACATTTACCATAATCATGGATTTAAAATCAACCAGCATTACATAAAGGTTTAGCTGGTGCAACTATTGCAATGTTTGAATCCCTTGTGACTTGTCCTTTAGAAAGAATTAAATGTCAATTAATGACTCAAAATGAATCTAAATCAAGTATCTAAATTTAATTTATATTTTTTAGTCATTAAACAATTGTGGAAAAATGAACATCAATTTTCTCATTTTATAAAAAATATTTATACTGGAATGGAAGCCATGATATTAAAATAAGTAGTTTCTTGGACTAATTATTTATATTGGGATCATAAAATTAGATATCTATTCAAAGAAAGCCCTAGTTAAGCACTTACTTTATAATAAATAGCAATATGTAGTTTATTGACTGCTATTCCAAATATTTTATTTGTTTAACCATTTGATTCTGTTAAGACTGCTTATTAAATGGAAAACAACTCAAATTATAAATCATTAACAATTCCTTAAGCCTTCATCAAAGTGTATTAAGATAAAGGATTTAAAGGATACTATGCTGGATGGTAGTTAAGACTTTCACAATTTATTGTTTAAGCAGCCTTATCTACTCCAGTAATGGATTATTTGGAAAGATTACATGGTCTTCCAAATGATTTTTGAAATTAATTAAAAAAATACTATCAACTGATTATTATGACAATAATTATTATCATTATAATTAATCACTATTTTATCGACTTTCTTGTCTCAACTATTGATCCTGTTAGTTATCTTGATAAATTAGGTTTTGATTATCTCGCTTATGGTTAGTCTTGTACTATTTAAATTTATTATCTACTATTATGACCAGATTATTATGAATCAATAGATTCAGTTATCTAACGATTGTATCTTTATGGTTAATATTCATTTTACTATTGTTATTAATATTACATTTAAGGATATATATTTTATGATTCAGGAGTTCTAACAATTTAAGATTATTGTGGATAATAATCATCATCATTTACTGATTATTTTTTATCAAATTAACCAGTTAATTATTTGGAAATTTATTAATCTCTTAGAAATTATGATTATCTAGGTTATTAATAGTTTGATGATTATTAATATGATTGTTGTTATTACTGATATTATTATTTTATTGAAGATTAAGAATTCTATTAATAGTTATAAGTTTAATTATTAGGTTTATCGGTATTGATAGATTCAAATAATTATTATTAAGAAAATGAGGCAATATTATTATTAATAGGTCTTTAAGAATATAATTTTTAGTTAGAATTAGCTAATTCTATTGGTTCAACTATACTTTATATAGGTTTCTCATCAATTTCTTATTAATTATATTCATATTCTACTTCTCCTTAATGATTTTAATATTAATTTTCTTCTTTTTATAAATATTGAGGAGCAATATTATTATTTTAATAATAAGAAGATTATTTGTTTGATTAAATTTCTTATTTTGAATCACTCAATTATAATTGTAATTCTTTTTATGTAATTGGAGTAAGATTATTATACATTTAATAACTTTTAGTAGGTTCCCATTAAGTTGATTTAACATTTTTGCCTGGTGTTCTTGAATATCTAACTTAAGCATCTTAACTTCTTTATAAAGCTACTTTCGCACGTTATTCTAAAATCTCCATTTATTCATAAATATCAGTTGTATCAACTATTTTACTCTTTGAAGGTACTTAAATTTAATTAGAAATTTAATTAGATGGCCTAAAATCAATAGAATAATTTGGTAAATATTCTTAAATAGTTGAATGCTTAAATATAATTCATATAAGTTACTCTAAAATAATCTTCCAATTAAAATCTGAAACCTATTAATAATTCATTTGCTTATTAAGAGTTTGGTCTATTTTCAGGAGCTAATTGTAATAGTTAACATACTATAGAACATAATTATTCACTATATAATGTTTTCATTTCTCTGATATAATTATCTAATTGATCTGTAATTATAAGATATTTAGAATTATCATAAATATTATTTATACTATTTAGAGTAGCCATTTATAATGCAGTCAATCCAATACTAAATACATCAGATTTATCTAAATCATATGTAGGTTTCAACACTCTTTATTTTAGAAATAATAATTATTCTGGACTTAAGTTATAAGAAGCTTATTATTTAGCTACACATCTTCTAAATGCATTCATATCTGTTAATTCTTATATATCAGTCAGTTTGTAAACTGGAAAAGGTTCATTTTATCTATATGGACTCTTTTTAGAAAATGATGTTACACTTATTGTTAAGGGACGTATATCTCCATGAGATTTCTATTGTTTTTTTAATTTTTATAATGCTACTAACTATTAATTTATATGATAATTAATTTACTGTGCAATGAATCATAGCAGCTATTTCAATTTCTTCAAAATGTTATTTTGTAGCACTCTATTCATTTATTACTCTTTCCAAATATTCATCGAAATATTCATATACACTATGCGCTTATGTCATCTAGGTACATAATTCTTTTTCTGTGACATGTTATAAATCAATCATTTATATTAAAAATAAATCCTTATCTCTTGAAGCAATGTTCGATTCTGCTGATTGTTTAAATTTAAGCCATTATTCTTCATCTTATAAAATGTGATCTTTCACAGCAACAGTGTGTCCATCATTTAATTTATAAACTTTAATTTCTCCATATCTGACATCGTTCATCTATTTCCAAAATTGTAGTTGATTAATCTTAGGAACTTACATTCTAGATTGCTATAAATTTGGAGATTATGTTTATCCCATACTGTTAAAATTTATTTAATAATAAATTATCTAGAACAAAATTTAAACATTATAATACATTTTATAATCCATTAGTAGAATCATTCATTATAAAGGTCTAAGCTCTAAAAATTTAATTGATATTCCTGGAATATTCATAATCTTTTCGGCTTATATAATCCAATCATAAATTGGATTTTTATTGAATGTACTTCTTTTTACTATAAACTGTTTTCCAATTTGATTCACTTTTCCTTCATCTAAATCCTCAAATGGCATTTTGTATTAAGATAAATCCATAATCATCATTATTGTATAAGATAATCTAAATTAATTATTTTAATTAAAAATACTTATTATTATCTTCTTTAACTCCTAAAGCAAGAGAATCATTTTAAAATTTACTTAATTTAGTATTAGGATCTTTTTGCATAAAATTCAAATAATCATTTATTTTTGCTTGAATAGTATTTTAGAATTGATTTGGAACTTAAATTTTAACAAATCTATGATGCATTTTAACTTCTGTGATAACAATTTCTAAATCTTATAAACCTTGATCAAGTGGTTAAGTAAAGTTTTCAATTTTAGCTTCTTCATTAAGTGGTGAAGGTGGAGAATAATCATCAATTTTAGGTTGATTATAATCAATTAATGCCCATGAATGATTACCACCAGCAAATAATTATTTAATTCTTCTTTATTCTAAAAAATTGATTCTTGTATATTATGTTCTACTTTCATAATCCGCAACTCCAAGTTATCCTGCTTGATTATGTCCACAAGTATAGACATCAGAATGACTAGTTAATACAATAGAATGATTCCAACCAGCAGCAATTTAAACAATAGTTTTTCCAGATAATCCTATAACTAATTAAAATTTATTTTAATTTTCAGTAGCTTTAATTCCTAATTGTCCATGTTAAGCATATCCACAAGCATAAACAATTCCTTTATTAGATAATAATAAACTATGATGTCCTCCTAAACTAATTTCTTTAATAGTAGATTCTAACATATATAGAATATATTAAATACCTTATTTATTTTAAACATAAAAATCATCAATAATAATATGTTTTTAATTAAAATTGATTTTAACTTTTTTGGGTAATAAACTATCTTAAAATTCACCTTAACCAGTTTCTCCATACATTCCAGAACCCCAAGACCATAATTCTCCATCTTTATCTATAGCCATCATATGATAACCACCACAACTAAACTTAATTATATTATCTTTAACAATTGATGGTGTTTCAACATCATTTAAATGTCCATGACCTAATTAACCTCTATTATAATCTCTTCCTCCTCCTCCCCATGTATATAAATCTCCATTTGTACTTAATGCTGCACTATGAAAATCACCACAACCTATTTATACTATGGATTTTTTCAATGTTTCAATTCTTGTTGGTTTACCTGCTTTAGATCCTAATTTCTTATGTAATGTTCCTCCCCATGCATATACCTATCCATTATCTAATAAACATAATGTATGATAATCTCCTGTTGCTACTTATGTCACAAACAATCCTTTCATTGCTTATACAAGTAAGAATTTCGGATAAGATGGTTAATTTGCATCTTCAAAACCCAGTTTACCTAAATTATTATTTAAATTTGAATTAAAAACCATGCAATGCAGAACCACAAATAAATAATTATCCATCTGATGTAACTATTCCTGAATGATTAGAACCTGAACTTATTAATTATACCATTTAATTCTTTAAACCTTGTACTGCTTTAGGTGCATTACATTTCTTTTAATTACCCTATAATATGTTATTCTTTATATCTATTACTATTGATAATTCTCCATCTTTATTTCTTCCCCATGCATATAAATATGTTATCTAACTATCATCTCCTGCAAATTATGGTAATTGATCCATATATTAATTTTATTTTATATTAAAAATGGATCAATAATTAGAAAAATGGAAGTTGAATAACTAATATTTTATTAGAGATAAATATTTTAATCTCTATAAGAAATTTGGAAATTAAGCCCTTAGATAATAAGATTAATTACATTTCAAAAGACAACGTATTTTTAGAAACACTTCTTTTAAAGATAGAGAAAAATTACCTTTGATGGAATAATCTTCTAAAAAATGTGATTATAGTCTCCCAGAATTTATCTATCCTACAATTTAATAAGTTAATACTATTGATGAATATAATAAAATATTGTAAGATAGAATCAAAAGTAATGAATAAAAAGAAAGAAATTAATGGAAATTGCCACCTTTAGAAAAATAATATAAAGAAAAATATTAATTAAAAAGAACAATCTCATAAGCTGATTTAAAAATCAAATTGTAACAAATGTTATGAAAACTCTTTTTTTTATTTATATCTCGATTTCTATTTTTATTGTATTATCTTTTTATCTAATTAAATAAAAAAATATAAATGAGTGAGGATTAGCCTGAAGCTAACAGGCTATCAGTTAAATAATTGGCTGGAAGATTTCAATCAATGATGAAAGCTACATCTATTTAACAATAATAATAACCTCCACCTAGAAAATCAGAAGTTATTACAAGAAACCCATAATAATTATAATAATTAAAGGAAGATACTAATAAAATTAATTATAAATCAGAAATTATTGATAATTAAACAGATTCAAATATCAAGTCTGATGAAACTATTGAATCATTATAAAAAATTATTGAAAATCTTTAAAAAGATTGTAATAAAAAAGATCAAAAAATTTAGGATTTATAAGAAAATTTAGTTATCATTTCTGAATAAATGAAATCTCGTGAATCTAAAATTAGAGAAGAAGTATAATAAGAAACTAAAGAAACTAGTGAATTTGGTAAAGAAAGAGTCAAATTAATTGCTGAATTACATAAATGTTAAGTTGATCTCTAAGAATCTTAAAAATAAAATGCTAATAAATTCTCTTAAATCTAATAATTAACTAATAAAGCTACTTAAATTTAAAATCTATCCAAATTAGAAATTGATAAATTAAAATAATAAAATTAAGAATTAGAAGAAAAATTACTTTAAAGTCAATCTAAAATTGATTAATTAACTTAAAAAATTGAAGAACTTAAAGAACTTAATAGTTAATTAAATCTTTAAAATTAAGAAGTTGAAGATGTTAAGTTAAAATTAGAAAAAGAATTCTAATAAAGATATGATGAAGTAGAATTTGAAATCATTAATAATAGATAAATTATTGAAGATCTTTAAAATTAAGTTAAAGAACTTAAAGCTGTTTAATTATAATTAGAATCTGCTTCTATAAATGAAACATTTGATATGAAATAATAAATTAGTTAATTATAAGATTAAACAAATGAATTACAAAATTAAAATTAAGAATTATAATAAAAACTTCATGCTAAATAAATTGAATTTGACTAAATGAATAAAGCCAAATCTAGAGAAATTGAAAAACTTAAACAAGATAAAATTGAATTATAAGAAGAATTAGAATAAACCAAATAAATCTCAGAATAAACATAAGCTGAAACTGAATCTAATTATAAAAATTAAATCTTGATATTACAAGATAAATTTTTTAAGAGTGAAGAGTAAACAGCCAAATTAAATTTAAAAATATAAGAATTATCTACAGATCTTGTTCAGGAAAGAATGCTTTATAAAAATAATGAGGCTTAATTAAATGGAGTCATTACTTAATAAAAAGATGAATTATCATAAAAATCAAGTCTGGTTATATAATTGACTGAAAAAATTAAGATTTTATAAGATCATTCTATGTAATAGGAAACAAATATATCTAAAAATATAGATGATTATAAAGTATTACTTGATTAAAATAATTAATAAATTACTTAATTATCAGAATAAATTAAATCTTTAAAAAAATAGCAAAGATAATAAGAATAAGAAAATAAATAAGTTATATCTTAATATGAATAGCAAATTAAATAATATTTGGCTGAAATAACTTAAACAAAAATTTAAAAAAATGAAGCTGAAAATTAAAGATAAAATTGTGAAAGTTCTTTAAATTTGATAATTGAGAAATAAAAGGTTTAACTTTAATAATCAAATACAATAATTTAAGATTTAAATAATCAAATTGAATAATTTTAGTAAAGTATTTAAGATTAAGAAGAGTAAAGGTTAAGTGTCATATCAGTTAAGCAATCTTTATTAATAGAAAAGGAAAGTCATATAAATACACTTGAATAATAAGTAATTAAATGTTAGAATGAATTAAATTAAAAATAGGATATTATTTTGAATTTATAACAATAATTTGAAAAATAAAAATCGGAATTTAATTAAGCAATTGCTGAAAAAGAGAAAAATACAAAATTGACAAATTAATAAAGTTAAGAATTATAAAATAAAATTTCAGATTTAACTAATGAAATTAATTAATTAAGATAAATAGTTGATAAGGCTGAAGTGGAAAAATAAACAAATATTTAATCTTATAATGAAGCAAATCAACAATTAAAAGATTAATTAAATTAATAAAATAGTTTAATTTAAGAATTACAAGAATATTTAAAAGAAAGTAATTCTAAAGAATAATTAGCAATATAAAAGTCTACTCAATAAAGTTTAGAAATAAATTAATTGCAATTAGAAATAGGTAAATTAAAAAATGATTTATCTTAACAAGAATAAAAGTAATCTTAAAGTAATCTGGAAAATTCTTATAAGTTAAAAGAATAATAGACTTAAAATGAAAATTTGAAGAATGAAATCAAGTAAATATAATTATTATAAGAGAAAACGAAATAAGAAAATTATTAATTGAATGAGTAACTAATTGATTTGAAAGTTAAATTATAAGAGAATCAAGAATATATAAAATAAGTAAATTAAATATCAGAAAGTTAAAAAGAATAGCTTTAAAAGTTACATGATTAATTGTATTAAGAATAATAGAAGGATTCTGTAAATTAAACAGAAAAGTTTTATTTACAATAATTAATACAATAACACAAAGATTAAGTTAATGAAGTTCATGAGAAGAATAAATTAATAACTAGTATTAGTGAATCAAAAGATAAATAAATTGAAGCATTAAAGAAATAAGGAGAAGATGCTCAAAAACATTATGAATAATAAAAATAAACTTAATATGAAGAACTTGTATAATTAAAATAAAAATATGATTAATAAATACATATACTTGAAGATGAGAAATAAAGTTTAATTGCTGAATATAATAATAGAATAGCAAATTTAGAAGAAATCAATAATGATTATTAAAAAAACTCATCAATTGAGTAGAATTAATTTAATTAAGAGAAATTAAATTTAAAGTAATAATTGCTTGATTAGTAAATTAAGATAGAAAAATTATTAAAAGAAATTGAATAATTACAAATTTAATTGGAATAAAAATCTTAAGAAATTATTTAGATTAATTTAAAGAATGAATATGAAGTATTATAATTATCAGAAGAATTAGTTCAACTCAAATAATTAAATACAAAGTAAGTTGAAGAAATAAATGAAAGAGATTTAATGGTAACACTTCATTAGACTTAAATTAATTTATAAGATGATCAATTTAGACTAGAAATTTCTAATTTAAATGTTAAAATAGAAAATATGATAAGAGATAATTAAATTTAAATGGAAGAAATGAATAGTAATTATTAAAAGTAATTATAGTAAAAATAAAATGAAATTTAAAATAAAGAACATTAAATAAAAAAGCTAGATTAATAACTTTTTGATTATTAGGCATAGATGGAATAAAGATTAGAATATATTTAAGAAAAAGAAAAAGAAATAGAAAAGTTAAATTCAAATAATTAAGTTTTTTCAAATGAAATTGTCTAAAAGGAATAAGAAATTATTTAATTAAAAAATCACATAGAAAATTTAGGTATAGAACTTGAGAAATTTAAATCATATTCATAATTAGAATAAGAAAAATAATAATAGGTGATATTAGAATTAACAGAAAATTTGAAACAATCTGAATAATTATTCAAATAATAGAATAAATCTTTAGATGATTAAATAAAAAGTTAAGAACAATAGATATCTAATTTAAATTAAAAGATTGCATAATTATAAGAGAATTTAAATTAATTGAATTAAAAATATTAAGATTTAAGAAATGAAAAATAATTGAAAGAAAGTGAATATGAAAAATAAATATAAGAATTATAGAATCTAAATGAGATTTAAAATGAAGGAATAGATTCTTAAATTTAAACAAATGTTGAATAAGCTGAACAAATTTAAAAATTGGAGTAGAGGGAATAATAAATGTTTGAAGAATTATAAAATTTAGTAGAAGAAAAAAAATAAGTTGAATTAACATATAAATAAACAATAGAAGATTTAAAAATTGTTTAAGAATAAAGAATAGCAGAAATTAATAAAAAGAATTAAGATTTGATTTAATTAAAGAATTTAATGTTAATATAAAAGGATGAAGAGATGGATGAATTAAATTTATAAATATAATAATAATAGGAAGAAAATACAAAATAATAAAATTAGAATGATACTTTATAAATACATTTGAGAGAATTAAAGAATACATATGATGAATATCGAGAAACTAAATTTTAAGAAGAGAAAAGATTAAATAAGGAACTAGATTTGGCTGAATAAAAAATAAATGAATTATAAGAATAAGTTGATTAACATACAGAAAGTATATAAAATTTATAAAGTGAAATATAAAGAAAAGATTTAGAATATTTATAATTATAATCTTAATTGTAGACAAAAATATAACAACATACTCTTGAATTATCTGATCTTGGAGGAAAAATAACAGAAGAATAATTAAAACATTAAATTGAAGCTAATCAAAAATAATAAGAGATAAGTGAACTTAATTCTAAAATTCAAGAAGATAAAGATAAAATTGAAGAATTATAAAACAATATCATAAATAAAGAAGCTTAAATTAAATCATTAGAAGAAACTATTGAAATAAATACTAATTAGATTTAATAATAAAGTATAAAGATTTAAGAATAATAAAAATAAATTGAAGGATTAATTTAAGAAAATCAAACTAAGTAAAAGTAATTAGAATAATCAGCAAAAAGTGTAAAAGATACTTAATTAGAATTAGAAGAGTTGACTTCTTAATTAACTGAATAAATTGAGAAATTTAATCAAACTGAAGGATCATATTTAAAATTATAGTAATAACATAAATCTTTAGAAGAACTTTACAGTAATACTCTAAAGTTATTAGAAACAAAAGAAGAAGATTTAACAACAACTGTAATATAAAAAAATGAAGAAATTGCTAGTATTCAATTATAGATGGAAAAATAAAAATAAGAGTCTGAAAAAGAGTATAAACAATTAGAGGATTATTCTTATGAATAATTATTAAAAAAAATGGATGATATTGCTTAAAAAGATTGGGAAATAGATAATTTGAATTAAGAAGTTTAAGACTTAAAGATGAAATTGTAAGTAGGTATGGAGTGTATTGAATAATATGATAAAGAATTAGATTAATAGACTATTGAGATTGGTGAATTAAAATTGAAGGTTAAATAAGAGGAGAAATAAATTTAAGAATATAATGAGGTTATTGAAAAATAGAAATTAGAGATTGAAGCTGTTAATAAATAAATGAATGAAGAACTAGAATTAGTATCTTAAACACTTTAAGAAAATTAATAAAATTATGAAGCTGAACTTTAAACGAAATTAGCAAATTTAAATAAAAAAGAAGCTTAGATATTAAATTTAGATTTTTAAATTGCAGAACTATAATAAAATATAAATTCTTAAAAAGATCAAATTGATCAATTAACTACAGAAAGAGCTATATTAATTGAGAGATAATAAAAAATGGAAAATGAAAAACAGGAAAGTGATTAAGAATTAAAATAATAAATTTTAAACCTAAAAGACAGTTTGTAATAAATGGAAGATAATTATAATTAATTAAAAATATAAAATGATGATGTATCTAATTAATTTGTTACTCAAAAAGAATTATATAATAATTTATAATTAAAATATGAAGAAGATTAAGAAGATTAAGAATCTTGTTAATAATTTATTTAAGAATTATAAAATGCAAAAGATAAATAAAATGTTGAATTTTAAAAGTATATGAAAGAATCAGAATTCAATAATTAAAAAGCAAATAGTAAGATAAACTAATTAGAAGAAAAATTGATTTAATTGTAAAATTTGATTGAATCTATTTAAAAAAATTTAGAAGATAAAAATACATAATATGATGAATTATCTTAAAAGTTATTTGAAAAGTAAAATGAATTAAATTAAATTGTTTTAGAAAAGTAAACTAATGAAAAAAAACTTAGTTTATAAATTTAAGAATGCAATAATAAAATTGCATCATACAATTTAGAAGTTGCTCAATTATCACAAGTAATTACTTTGAAAGAATCTGAAAAATCTTAATTGTCAAAATAATTTGAACAAACTTCGGATTAATTAAAATAACAACTTTTTAAATAAACATAAATTATTTAAGAACTTTAAGATTATATTAATGAAAGTTAAGAAAATGAATAACTTGCAGGATAAAAAATAAATAGTCTAAATTTATAAATTAGTACTTTTGAATTTGAAATATCAAATCTAAATTGTGAAATACTTAAATTATAGAATACAATAAAATAATAAAAAGAAGAAAAATTAAGGATGGAAGAAGATCATTAATAAGATATTATATAAATTCAATAATAATTATAAGCAGCTATTAGTGCTAATTAACTTTTGAAAAATGAAGCATAGAAAAAGTAAATTAATCTATTTGAGAATGAATAAAATTTAAATAGCAAAATAGAGCAATAAGTATATGAAATTAAGATTTTAAAAGAAGAAATATAAAGATTATAATAAGAAATGCAAAGACAAACTAAAGAAAGTGATTCTAGTATAAATAATAAAAACGAAATGATTGATTTATTAAAAAAGTAGTTAATTGATATTTAGAATAGTGCAGCTAATGCAGAAGAAATGAAAGAATTAATTTAAAGGCAATTATAAGATTAAAGTTAATCTTAAGCACAATAATTAAATTAGTAAATAAAAACAAGAGAGGATTAGATTACTAATCTTAGATAATAAATTTAATCATTATCTTAAAGTAAATAATAATAAGAATAGTTGTTAACAGAATAAATTAGTGTATTGAATTAATAAGTAAAATCAAAAAATGAATCAATGAATTAATTAGATGAATCAATTAAATATTTTAAAAGTTAGATTGATTAATCAAATCAAACAATTACTTAATTATAATAAGATATATAAAGTTTAAATGGTAAACTTCAAATATAAAAAAATGAAAATAATCAAATAAATTCTGAGAACAAAGAGTAATAAAATAGAATTGAAAATTTATAACAAACATAAAATATAATGAAATTAAAATTAGAAAAATTTAAATAATAAATTTTGAAATTAGAGGAAGAAAAATCAAAACAAAATGAATAAATTAAATAATTAACCACATAAATGAATGACTAAAATTCTTAAAATTAACAAATAACGTAAAAATTGTTAACAGAAAAAGAAGAAAAAGAATTAATCGATATTTAATAGAAAAATATTTTTGAATAATTCTAATAATATAAAGAATGGTCAGAAAAATAAATAAATTAATTAAATAATAAGACAACTTAATTAGAATAAACATTATTGTAAAGCCAAAATAATTATTTATTAATAACTAAATAAAAATAAGAATTAGATGAAAAATTAAGTAAATTAGGTTAACAATTATAAAGTGTGAATTCTTAATTATCAGATCAAAGAGAATAATATGAAAGTGAGATTTAGCAATAATCCTAATAAATAAATAATCTAAGTTAAGAAAACTCTTAATTGTAAGAAACATTAAATGAAAAACTTGATGAATTAAGTAAAATATAAATTGAGAATACAAAATTATAGTAAAATTAGAAAAAGGTTGAAAAATTGGAAATATCAGTGTAAGAATTAAGTATTTAGAAAGAATAAAATGGAAAGTAATTAGAATAATAGGAGATAAAATTGAAATCTTAGTAATAAGAATTAGAATAATTAAGAGAGAATTATAATTTATTAAAGAATCAAATAAATTCTTTAAATCAATAAATTGCTCAATATGAATTGGATAAGGAAAAGTTAAATAAAGAGATTAAATAATTATCAAATCAGAATTAAAATTATCTGAATTAAGTTCAAAAGTATTAGGATTATATAAATTAATAGTAGCAAGAACTTGAAAAAAATATAATATAGAATAGAAGCATAGTGATAAATGATACATAAGGATAATAATTAGAAGCAGAATTGAAAATTCTATAAGTAAAAGTATGTATTAATTATAATATAATTAAATTAGTTGGTGTAACAATTGAATTATTACAAATAATTGATTTAGGATAAAAAGAATCAAGAAATAAGAGCCAAGATTAATGAGGATTTAGATTAGATAAAAAAGGATTATGTAATGGCTTTTGAGAAGATAGGTATATTAATAAGAGGAATAGATGATTTAGAAAAAGTTAATGGGCCAAAAAATTAGTAAATAAATGATATTATGAATTAGAAATGAGTTAAATAAATCAATAGCAGGATTGAAAGATTTTATATCAAAGTTTGCAAGTACAATATTGAGGGATATTAAATGAGTTAATGTTTATTTTCAATTAAATAATGTTCTTTATTTTAAATTATTGATTGAATAAGGATTCTTGAAAAGTGACTTATAATTTGAGTAAGTTTATAGCATTTTGTAGTCAAGAAAGTGGAATTATTTGATATTACATAAATATGAGTGGTTATGGCTTTGTTAGGAAGTTAGGAGAAGGAGAATAAGGACAAGTTGTTGAAGTGATAAATTACAGGGATTAAAAGAATTATGCAGCTAAATAGATTTCATTAAACTTATTTTCAGAAAAGTTGTTTTAAAGACTATAATAATTAAATCATCCAAACATTGTCAAAGTATTCGAATATGAGATTAGTAATAANGAATACAAAATTATAGTAAAATTAGAAAAAGGTTGAAAAATTGGAAATATCAGTGTAAGAATTAAGTATTTAGAAAGAATAAAATGGAAAGTAATTAGAATAATAGGAGATAAAATTGAAATCTTAGTAATAAGAATTAGAATAATTAAGAGAGAATTATAATTTATTAAAGAATCAAATAAATTCTTTAAATCAATAAATTGCTCAATATGAATTGGATAAGGAAAAGTTAAATAAAGAGATTAAATAATTATCAAATCAGAATTAAAATTATCTGAATTAAGTTCAAAAGTATTAGGATTATATAAATTAATAGTAGCAAGAACTTGAAAAAAATATAATATAGAATAGAAGCATAGTGATAAATGATACATAAGGATAATAATTAGAAGCAGAATTGAAAATTCTATAAGTAAAAGTATGTATTAATTATAATATAATTAAATTAGTTGGTGTAACAATTGAATTATTACAAATAATTGATTTAGGATAAAAAGAATCAAGAAATAAGAGCCAAGATTAATGAGGATTTAGATTAGATAAAAAAGGATTATGTAATGGCTTTTGAGAAGATAGGTATATTAATAAGAGGAATAGATGATTTAGAAAAAGTTAATGGGCCAAAAAATTAGTAAATAAATGATATTATGAATTAGAAATGAGTTAAATAAATCAATAGCAGGATTGAAAGATTTTATATCAAAGTTTGCAAGTACAATATTGAGGGATATTAAATGAGTTAATGTTTATTTTCAATTAAATAATGTTCTTTATTTTAAATTATTGATTGAATAAGGATTCTTGAAAAGTGACTTATAATTTGAGTAAGTTTATAGCATTTTGTAGTCAAGAAAGTGGAATTATTTGATATTACATAAATATGAGTGGTTATGGCTTTGTTAGGAAGTTAGGAGAAGGAGAATAAGGACAAGTTGTTGAAGTGATAAATTACAGGGATTAAAAGAATTATGCAGCTAAATAGATTTCATTAAACTTATTTTCAGAAAAGTTGTTTTAAAGACTATAATAATTAAATCATCCAAACATTGTCAAAGTATTCGAATATGAGATTAGTAATAACTCTGCTTATTATTTAATGGAACTATTACATGAATAATCTCTTTATAAATATATTCGAAATCATTAGTTGGAATTGGAAGCAATTTAATTTTACTCAGCATAAGTCTTATTAGCTTTGGATTATCTACATAAGAATGATGTAATTTATAGAGATTTGAAATCAGAGAATCTTTTATTGATGAAAAATGGATTTCTAAAGTTAGTTGATTTTGATTTAAGTAAATTGGTTAAACATCCTTAAAAGACAAATACATTATGTGGAAGTCCAGGTTTTATGGCTCCTGAGGCTATTTAAGGTTAAGGATATAATAATAGTGTTGATTATTGGAGTTTTGGAATATTATTATATGAATTCTCTACTGGAGATCTTCCTTTTAAAGGCAAAACACCATATGAAGTATATTAAGCCATTCTTAATGAGAAAGTTGAATTTCCAAATTGCATTGATAAGTTGCTTTTATTATTATTTTAAGATCTGTGAAATCATTGATTTAATAATTATTGACAAAAAATCCTTTGAATCGAATGAAAAAAGTTAAGAACTTTGAGTATATCTTAAAAGAATCAGAGATTTATTCTTCTTTAGATATAAATGATTTATATAATTAAAAACTATTAGCTCCATATTATCCATGAAAAAAAAGAAATTTTAATCAAAATTTGAAAAAAATACACAAAAATAACTATTTCTCAAGTTAATCATCTTGTAAATTCATATTACCTTCTTCCTTATAATTTTGCATATTTTAATTGACAAATTTACTACAAATTAATTAAAATTAGAAATACCTTTTCTGAATTAGTCCATTTTTAATTATTAAATGTTCTATAAAACCTTAATACAATGTCTTGATTTATAAAATTAACAAAAGCATATCCCAAATGACCATCATTCTTCATTTATTAAATAAAAATACATTGTTATCCAAAGGTAAATAAAAAAAGTCATAAAGATTACGAAATTCTTTATTTAAAATATTTCTCAAGTCGTTAGGCTTCATGTTTCTTGGTATATTTTTAAGCATCAAAGTAGTTCTATCATCCTTAATAATCTATGTTTTTTAATTAAAAGCTTTACATTCTCTTCTACAATCTCTAATGAAGCCTATTACAATTATAAATATTTTTCATCATTCAAGAATATAAGTTTATCTTATATCAATTCCTAAGTGAACTGTTCAAAATTTTTTTAGCCATCTTCTTCAGGGAATAATAATTTAAACTCTAAATGGATTATAAACCCAATACCAAAAGCACAAAGGGAGGCTTCAAATTTTTCATCAAAACTTAATAAAGGTCTAGGAATTTTAAGTTAAGAAGCTTCAAAAGAAGAATTTCTTGAACTGTTAGGTGATGTTGTAGTATTTGTCTATGATAATCTCCCTTTATTTGGAGTTGTTCTTAGAGTATAATCAACTAAATTACAAATCATTATTTAATAATAAAAACAATGGATCATTGTCTCATTGATTTTCTAACTTTCTAACAGTAGCTCTTGTTTTAATTTGTCTCTCAAAATTTCTTAAGCAATTCAAACAGTTCCACTTCCCTTAAGGAACTTCTTTTAAGTTTATACATTTTGGATGGAATACTTTTGGACAAGTATCACAACAAATTACCTTTCCTCCTTTATTACATTTTTTACATCTGTCTTCCCATTTGGTTTCAGTTTCTGTATATTAAGGTTTTATTGAATTTCTTTTCCTCAAATTTTATGTTACATATATCTATGCTTCCTAAACAAATTATGGTTAAGGTTCAATATTCTTTTTAATAATTATTTCTTCAACCTTTTTCTTTTCTCCAACTGGAATAATTAATTATTGTATTTATATTTTTTTTCTATCAATATAATCTTTTACTATTTAACCTAATACTTCTAAACAAATTTTCATTTTTGCTAAATTACAATCAAATTTTAATTGTTCTATTAAATTTTATCTAAGAGTCTCATAATATGTACCAAATAATTTCATTGGTAATTTCCTTACTCTCACTTTCCCTATATCCATTTATTCTAATTATTATAACATAGTTTAAGGTTATTCATCAATAGATGAATCATCTTCAACAACTTTTCTTTTTCTATTTGGTTATTAATATGAATCTTCATCATTTTCATTAAATTATTTTTCATCCATATCTTCTTCTAATCTAAGTTCTAATTTTTCTTACATCATTGTATTATCTACAAAATATTCAATAGCTTTTCCTAATGGTTTTAGATCTATTTCATCATATTCAGAAGAATTCTTTTTTTCTATTACATTCTAAAAACTCTTTAAAAATACTATTCTTTACTCTGTACTACACCATCTTGAATTTTTTTAATTTAAATATTAAGTTAAACTAGATTCTATTTCTACAAATTCATTAATAAGATCGTCAACATCTAAATTTATTAAACTATTAATTCTTTCTATTTATTCTTCACTTTAATTATGTACTTCTTATTCTATATCGTTATCTATTCCCTTACCATTTTTATGATTTTCTTATTCTATTTAATCATTCTAATCTTAATTTTATTCATTTATTTATAATAATTTTGCTCTTTATAATTCAATAATATTATTTTTTAAAGTATTTTCTCGTACTCCTTTTGGACATAATGAATTCAACAGATTTTAAATTTCAGTTTAATCATAAAATCCCCATTTCTATGATCCATCTTCATCAATAATTGAATGTTTCATGCATACAAAAATTTTATCAGGTTCATATAAAAAGAAATAATATGAACTATGTTTTGCATCTTATCCTATACACATAGATGGATTTAATAATAAGGCTGGCATTTATGTAATAGCTAATTCCTATTAAAATATTAATAAAATAATACTTTATCTTATTAATTATATCTTTCTGTTAAAGAAGCTATTTCTTTTTCTAATTTTGAATATTGTTATTTTAATTTTTAAGCTTATTTTTAGGCTTATTCCATTGATTTTGTAAATTTCTAAGTTTCTACTCTTGTTAAACCATCTTATTATAATTAAGACTATAGAAATAAATAAAAATTTACTTTAGCAATAGAAATATTGCCTTCAGCTTCTATAATTTCTTTTTTAATATCAATTTATTGACTTCTTTGTTATTTAATTTAAGTGCCTAATTATTATTTAATTCTATTATTAGATAACAGATTTTCAGTTCTGAATTAATAAAGAAACTAAGTTTTTTTAAGACCAGTTAATCCATCTGATAGAGCTATAAGCAATTTACAAACTTTTTTAATATCAGTATAATCATTAAAATCTATGATATCCTAATTTAAATGTAGTATTCCTTATTTATAAATATTGGTTGGCAATGATTTAATATCATCTCTCAATAATTCGTAATATCTAACTCTATTTGTAAACCACATATATCCAAGAAGATGCCAATATGGAATTTTCTAGAAATATTATATATATGATAGAAATTACATATTGTTATTTTTACATTTATTCTTAATCTAAATCTTCAATGATTTATTTAAGATAGAAATAACAAAAGAATAGGATTAATTCTTCAGGATTATTTTAGATTAAATTATAAATCTCTAAACGAGTTTTTTAAGAATAGGGTGTATGATTATCTTTAAAATGAATCAATGTTCCTATATTGTTAACTTAACTTTGTTCTTTTGATATAATAAATAGAAATACATTCTGTTTGTTATTCTCCTGCATAGAGAATATCACTCACGATTTTATCCATATAATTATAACTATCCCATATTTTAAGAATATCTTCAAATAGATTTTAGGGAATATTGGAATCAAGTTAAAGAAGTGGTTTCTTTTTAATTTCAATGGTAAACAATTATTAATATGCTGTTAGATATTCATCAAATATTGGAAATATAACTCTTCCTTATTATACATAAGTTGGATATTTTAATTGAAATTCAGTATGTTTTTTCAATTTATCTTCTTATGGTTAAAGTGTTTTCTGAAAGAATTCTGGGATTTAATTAGTTTTCTTCTTTTTCTATGGTTCTGACTCTTTCAATTTTCTCTTAGCCATTCTCTCTATACATGAGAGACAGTACCATTTAATGCCGTCTTAAAATTAAGGCTCTTTGTTTTAAGTTCGTATACATTCTTTGTGGTATTTAAAGTGACACCTTATACAAATTATAGTTGGAGTTGATTGAGTAGTCAATTTGCATAATCGACATATAGATTTATCACCAAATTACTATTTCCCATCAATTGGCTTTTTCTACTCTAGCTTCTTGTTTATTTTCTTATCTTTCTTGTCCTTCTTCTTTTTTTGATTGTCTTCTACTTATGATTCCTCAATTATTTCATCTTCAATGTTCACATCTTCCTCACTAGCCATTAAGTATGTCTATGAATTATTTCAAATTATTTAAAACTCTGAATCCAAAAGAAGTGCTATTAACTTAATTACTAATATATTATAATCAATGCAAATTATTTTTTATAAACATTCTTCAACTCTCTATGTTTTTATTTCACTTTACTAATTCTACTCCTTTTCATATCGAAATCATTATCCATATACATTAATAAATATATATATCCAAAAAAATAATAGTGCAATTAAACATCTCATTAAACCATTTTCTTTTCAACTACCCCAATCTGAATAATTTAATCCACTACTTTTAGATAATCTTTATTGGAATTATATTTAAGCCAATCTCTAATTCAATATATCTCTCTATTCTTTAGAGATATTAATTAATGTGGACCATTTCTTAAAAACTTTGTCTAATCCAATCTTACATTAGATGATATCATAAATTTGGAATTTAGATTATTTAAAATAAAGTTAGAAGTATCCTAATTTGTTATGGATTTCTATACTCAAATTAACAAGAAAAAGAAAAAGTAGAACTTTTAAAAATAAAACAAGAGTATATAGAAAATTAAAAGAAATTTAAAAGTAACATCTAAACTAATAAACTCCTAGAAATAAAGAACTTTATTAATTCAAAATATAAGCGAAGCAAATAAAAAAAACCTGTCTTTAAATGTCATCATAGTAATAAATATTATCTATCTAAAAATAAAATCACTCAAACATTTTGATAATAAACATGTTGAAAAATGAAAAGATGTTATATAACTAATTCAGAATATTTAGGCTCTATGCTTTAACAATTATAATATAAATAAATGTAATAATAATAATCAATGATAAACATATAACAAAGCTTTTTGAAATTATAACAATTTGATACTACTATGTAATCTATGCCTGATCTATTAATGACTGTTAGCATTGGATTTTAGTAATTGAAATAATAATAAATAGAAAAAATGGAATTAAAATAAACGCGAAAAGAAGAAAGAAGAATTAAAAGAGAAAATGAAAGAGATGAAAGATAAAAAATAAATACTTTATTCTTGTTCGTATTAGATTTATTAATACTTTTATTAAATTGTTCATCTGATTTTCAAAATTTTATGAATGGTACATTAATAGATATTAAATACTTTCAAGAATTAAAATAAATTTTAGTGGAATTGTAATAGGAAGCATAAACGAACGAGTTTCAAAACTAAATGAAACTTTTAATTGAATAAAAATAATAAGAAATGGTTAGATTAATCAGTATGGTTGGATTATAACAATAAGTTTAAATCAAAATACATTTGACATTCTTAATAATTATCAAGAGATTAGAAACTAGAAGATTAATCTGGTATGATGAGTTTTCACAATTAATCATAATCATAAAATTCAAAAGATATAAGAAATTTAAAACTAGAAATGATTAAGGCTAATTAAATAAAAAATAATTAATTAAGCTGAAATGGTTAATTTTTTCATTTTGAAATTGAAAATGAAGTATTAGATTAAGATAATGATACTTCATATTTATGATCAGTTCATAAAAAAAGAGAAGTTTAACAAGCTGAAATTGAATTTATTGAAGCCATAAAAATTTAAAAAGTGGATATATAGGATGATGATGATGATGAACAAAAAGATAGAGATTTTAATGATTTATTAAATAAACAAAAAATAAAAGTTATTAGGTCTTAATGTAAAATATTAAATTAATAAAGAATTACTTTAATCTTTAAATAAGATATAATAATAATCTAAGCTTAAATGATGAATAAAGGATTATTTAAATTACTTAGTGTATTATTTATTAGTATACATAATAATTGTATTTATATTGATATTTTTATATTAATGAAATCTGGAAATTCAAATTTGCCCAATTCTAATTAACCTGATCAAAATGAAATAAATGAATATATTAAAGAGTATCTCAGATATTCATCTTTTGCAAACACTCTTGAATGTTTTGAAGCAGAAATAAAGAGCAAATAAGTTTCTAATAAAGTATTGATATTCATAATTGTCATTTTTAGATGTTGAATAAATAATAATAATCTAAGTAAATAGGGGATGAAGCACCAAGAATATTTCAACTCTTTAAGAGTGACAATACAAAAACAAAAAGGGAAATAAATTTAGAAAAAGAACAAAAAGCTTTCAATAAAAAATATTAACAAATTCTTTAAGCTGGAAGACAAATATTCTCAGTTAGTATAAATTTACTTTAATTATTGCATTCTCTGAAAGAAACAGCTAAGAATGAAAATTTAAGTGAAACTTTAGAAAATTATAAAATATAATTAGGGAAATATCATAAAGTAATAATTAATGAAGGTAAACCTGAAGGAACTGAATTGATTACTGAATAGGTGATGCATGAACATAAGACAAAACTCTTTAAGAATTTTTAAGATAAACATGTTGATGGAATGATTGAAGTTTTATTATCTTTAAGAGTAAATGCATTACAAATAGCACCAGAATTGAGAAAAAACTTAGTATATGAATTGATCAGAAATGATGTTTTCAATATTGAGGCAACAGAGAAATTTGATTTTGTTGTTCATTTATTGGATATTAATAATTAGAGTTTAAGACATGCCATAACAAGTTTAATAAGTGTAATAAGTAGTACTTTGAGAGGTGTAGAATACCTTACATATAATGGAAATATGATAATTATTGAGAAAATAATAAAAATATTAAAGGAATAAGAAAATGGTTCAGTTACTTAAAGATTTTGTTTAGCAATATTATAAAAGGCTAGTATTAAAGATACTGTTATTCCAACATATGTTCATAATGAAATGATATAATGGATCATTTTATTAATACAAAAATCAATAAATACAAAAATTCATATATTTTGTCTTGATTTTGCTTCTGCAACATTAGCAAATGTAATTCATACACCATATACTTTGTCATATCTTGAAAAGTAAGGAAGATTTGCCCATTAAGTAATGGAATAACTTTTAAAATTTATGAAGGAATAGATTCAAGTAAGTGTATTAATGCATGTTTTAATTTGTTTATCATATTTGAGTAAGGAAAACTTTGCAAAATAAATGGAAGAATGTAGATTTGTAGAGAGAATCAGTGAATTTGTTGAATATTATAGTGTTATTAATACAGGTATAAATTATAAATTATTTTTAAAAGAAAATGAAGCAGCTGAAATAGACAAAAAAACAGTTTTAGATTTGTGTGCTCATATGTTTCATCCAAAAGATACATCACTTGATAATTCAGAAACTGTTGAATTGAATGAATTAAAAACAGAGGACAGAATTAGAGAATATGAAAATGAATAAGGAGAACTTATATTTGAATGCTTTTAGGATGAAGTGAGTTGATTTGAAATATATTATTCAATCAATAATTTAAATTATTGTTCTTATTCTCAAAAAAAATATTTGTTAAGGAAACAAAATTTAAACACCTTTTCAAAAATGAAATAATCATGTTTTTTTAACTAAAATTTGATCAAAATTCCTATAATATTTAATCTAAAATTCAATTGAATTTTAAAAACCTTCTACTCCACTCACTTATTATATAATATAAGCATAACTAAATCATAAATGTACAGAGTATTTTTAATAACTCTTAATACTTCTTCAAATGGAATAAAATCCAGTTCCTATCTTTGATTAAGTAAAGGATAAAACTAAGTAAAGAAAAGCAATTGATTAAGAGATAAAAACAAAACTAATATTAAGTGTGGTTAATGATCGTCTTCCAATTTATTAGGTAATGAAGAATTACAATAATTAATTATTTTAGGCTGCTATTCTCCATAAGGTTAAATATTCATCTGCTAAACATATTCTTAGAAATTACTTTAATGATTCCGCAAACTTTTTTTCTACTTAAAGAAAGAGAAAGAGAAAAATATTATGCAATAATGTCTTCGTATTCATAGATGCATGTTCTGGAAAAATTACTCTAAAGAAATAATAGCCTCATTCAATGTCCTGTGCACACAACGGAGTTACTCCAGTTTTATAATAAAAATTCTTAAGTTAACTATCCACAGCCATTTATATGGAAGTTCACCCACTTTCAAGTATGAAAAATAATCTAGTATTAATAGAAAAAATAGCTAAACACACTAATGAAGTTGAACATACTCAAAAAGACTTATATAAATTATATGAGATCATAAAAAAGCAGCATAACGAAATGACGAATTTAAAGGAATAATATTGAAATTATCAAAATTAATAATAAATTTACATTGAAATTATAGAAAAAAGTAATGCTTATAGGCTAGTGAATTAATTTTATTATTATGTTAAGCTTATTCTCTCTTTTGAAATTATTGACAAATTTCAATTTTATTCTTTTCTCTCCTGCAACTCATATTGAACCTAATTTAAAATATCAAAATTTTATTTAATTAAAATAACAATTATCTTCTATGAATTTAAAATAAAATAGACTTAGCTTCTTCAATATTCTTAAAATAAAAAGAATAAATATTTTTATTCTTTAAGAAAATAGAATCTTATCACCAATTTTTAATAAAATTATGTTATTCAATTTTTTATAAATTTTTCAAGGTTATGGTAAATTGTCTCTGTCAAATAAGGGACATTTGCAATCTGGAGCTCTATACTTTCTACCGCATTTATAGCAAAATTCATATCCACATTTACATTTCATATGATTACATCCCTAATATCATATATTTTTATACTTTTGACTTTAATATCCATGCTCCACAATTTGAACATTATTTACAACTGAGATTTTCAATTAATTTTTTGAATTCTCTTTCATTATTCTATTGATATTAAAAATAAATTGATTTTTACTTCGATATTCTTAGATTTTTAGAATTCTTCACATGTGAATTATGGATGGGCATCTGATTTACATCTGAGACAATATTTTTTATCACAAAATTCACACCAAAATAAAGGTTATTCTCTTTAATTGACAATAAAAATATTTTGACATCCTAATGTTGGACAACAAGAGAATTTATCTGGATAACCAATAACTAAAGCTTCTAATTATGCACTAAAATAGATGTTAATTTATTAATATGTATATCCTAATTTTGGTAAGAGTGAAGCTGATAATTTTTCTTCTATTAATTTATATAATAATTTAATATTACTGCAATGTAAAGATGGGCAACGAAGCTCTTGATATCGCTCTTTTAAATTTTATTCAATATATTAGTTGATACAATTTTTGTGGAAGGTATCTCCACAATTTGTTCTGAATATTTCATCATTTTATGTTAATTAATCTAAACAAATTTGACAATTAATTTTAACAGAATAGAATCTTTTAATAGGTAAACCTGTCTTGTCACGAACATTTTTTTGATTTACAACTTAATCATCAATTTAATTATTTTGATTGTTCATGTATTTATAGTAGTGTTATATTAATTGTTTTAATTAATAGAAATTGGATGAATACAAATTATTATAAATGTTAATAAAAGAAAAATATAACAATCAATACAAATTATTTAAGATAACAAATATATATAATTAGTAAGAATCAAGTAATTAATAAATTATTAAATAACAAGTAAAGCATCAAGAAGATGTTTCTGGACCTTGTATTTAATTTTTGCTGTTCAAAACGGTAGAGAGATGAAAAGGATACAAAATCACAAAATAGTAATAAAAGTTAAGAGGAACAATTTTTAGAACAAAGAAGAATTGAGTTGGATATTGGTAAAACTGCAATGAATTAACAATTAAGTAGCATAAATTATTAAGTTTTTTTAAGAATCTAAGCCAGCATCATCAATTGGATCACCTACAGATAACTATCTCTAATTAAATGAAGAAAAATAATAAAAAAAGAGTAGTTTTGAAGAAGACAATATATAAGAGAATTAATTTGAATATTAAATAGAGGATAGTAATAAAGGAAATCATTATCAAGTGAATAATAATTAAGTCAAGCGGTATTTATTAAATAAATTTTATTGCTAATAGTTCTAAATCTCAAGAGAAGATAGAAAAAGGATTGAAAAAAAAGATAGGTAAAACAAAGGAGAAACAAGAAGGAGATAAAAGGGTTGTAAAGATTTGGTAACCTGAGGAAGATTAAAGACTGAGAAAGTTATACTAAGAATATTAGGGAAATTGGAGTAAAATAATTCAATTTATGCCTGAACGAAATATATCATAATGTTCTTAGAGATGGAGAAGGATAAATCCTATTTAAGTTATTGTTGAGATGATAATTTTTAGAATAAATAAAAGTGGACCTAGGAAGAGGATTCAAAGTTGGTTTAACTTGTTGCAGAAGAAGGAAAGAATTGGACTAAATTGGCCAGACATTTTTAAGGGAGAACAGGAAAATAAATAAGAGAAAGATATCTTAATAAATTAGATCCTGCTCTTAATTTTGTACCTTGGACAGAATAAGAAGATTAAGAGATAGTCAAATATTATAATTAATATGGTGCAAAATGGAGTGTTGTTGCTTCTCATTTATAGGGAAGATCTGTATAATTAATTAAATTATGTAGGAAAATATGGTGAAAAATAGATTTTATTCACATATTTAAAAACATTTGTTAGGTCGATAAAATAAATATCAAATTGTTTATAATTCTGGTCACATTCAATAGAATGGCACTTAATAAATGTAAGTAGGAAATCAAAATATGGATGTTGAATATTCTGATACTTCAAATAGTGAATAAAAATTAGTGCATTCAGAAAATTATTCAGTAAATACTTATACTATTTATTCTATAGTCCTCTATGGGATCAAGTACATTTACTTTTTCTTATTATGAAGATGATGATTTTAGTGGTTAAGATATAATATATGATAATTAATTTGAATAGGATTTCGATGAAAAAGCAAGAGTTTATTGAATAAGTTATTTTTATGCAAAAAATATATATCAATTTGTTAAATTTCTTATATTATAATCTTATTAATTTACAAATATCAATTTTACCTTCTTTTAATAGAATTTGATATTCTATGATTCTTAAAACAATTAGACTTATTTGAATAAATGGAATAAATTAATTCAATTATTTTAATAAATAAATAGTGAAAAGATAATTTTAATTTAAAATTTTGAAATCAATTTACATAGAACTATTAAGTAAGCCTGCAAGTTTTTAGAAAAAATATCTAATTGTTCATTATTATTAATATAATATAGCAAAATAAAATGTTAAAATAAAATATATATTTAATCATATTAATTTAATTTATTCGTTAATGGGAGCTGATCAAAGTAATACCAATGAAATGAAAACATAATAATAATACCAAATGTTTTTACTGTAATATTCAAAGGAAAGAGAATCAGAACACAACTAATTTGGATTGGTGAAGTTGTATAATCATAATTAAGTAATTCATCTGTTATAATTAGAATAATACTATGATTTGTATTAAGAAGTTATAAACAAAAAGTGATACTGAATTAACACAGATAAAAAACCATTTTAGAAAGAGATAAATATTTGTACATCCTAATTTAGTGCAATTACAGGCAGTTCGTACTTGCAATGAATAATCGATATGTTCAGATTCAAGTTTAGTGATGGTTGTTTCAGAGTATTTTCCAGATACTTTAGAAAGTGAATTAAAAAAGAGAAGGCAACCTCTTAAAAGATTTCCAGAATCTCATATATGGCTGTTGATTTAATAAATTGTAGATCCTTTATCATTTTTAGAAGAATAAAAGTAAGTTCATGGAGATATTCAACCATAAAATATTTATTTGGATGAGAGTGGAAGTGTTAAATTGGCAGAATATAATTATTTTCCTGGAGGTTAACATGGATTTTAGAAAATGTTATTAAGTATAGATAAAGCTTATCTTTCACCAATTTTATTAAATAATTATAGAAACATGAATTTTAAGGCATAACATAATGAATATAAAAGTGATGTATTTTCATTAGGAATGACATTAATGGGAGTTTTATTATTGGAAGAATCTTATGATTGTATGGATTTTCAGAATGGATGTATAATAGAAAATTTAATTGATTAAAAATTATAAAGAATAAAGAGATCAGGATATTCATAATTATTAATAAATTTTGTTAGAGAATTATTGTAAATTGAAGAAAATGTAAGACCTAGTTGGAATGATTTAAAATAAGTGATAGATCAATTTCGAGATAAGATTTGTAATTTGATTCCATTTTTTTAAGATAAACGTCAAATGTCACCAACAAAGGTTATTTATTAATAGAGTTATGTACCTCAATAATAAATATTGAGTTCTCCTCCTTAATCTAAGATATTAAGTTCACCAAGATAACCATAGATATTATATTAGACATATCATCAACCATAAACATTATATTAAACTAAACAAATACAAGGAATGCCAATGAAATAATCAATATATTATGAATCTGGTTAGAAATAAGTACCAATTAAGAAGATAACAAAATTAGAAGATACAGTTTCTAAATAAGCTCAACAACAAGGAGAGAGCAGTTTAGAGAAGACTACTATAAAATAATCTGAAACTAAATGATATTATTATATATTTATTTATGTATTACCTATCATATATATAGAAATTTAATAAATGAATAAATGGATGTAAATATCATTATAATAATAATGCACCAATTAATCCTACATCTTATACTTAAGGTTCAACAACATAATTTTGTGGAATTTGAACATAATTGTTGACTAAAGTTCTTAAACGTTAATCAATGATAGAATATAAGATCTTTCTATTCATTACACCTCCTCCTAAAACTATTTTTTCAATAGACAAAAGATATAATAAATTTTAACATGCTTCAGCTAAATAGAAACCAATTAATTGCCAAATTGGATGATCATCACTCACATTAGGCAATTCAGTAATAGGACAATTCAATCTTTTAGCAATAGCAACATTTGTGCATAATCCCTAATTATATAATATAATTGAATACTTCTAAACAATCTCCATGAAAAGCACAAACTCCTTAGAAATCTTTATCTTCCTTTTATTTAGAAAGTAAAATATGACCTCCTTCTGGATGTAACATTCCATGAACACATTATCCATTTACAATTAAACCGACGCCAACACCTGTTCCAATTGTTATATAAGCTAATGATTATCTTACATTATGATTGCCTATTATAAATATGAATTTTGATTGCCTAACATAAATTCTGCCATTGCACAAGCATTCACATCAGTGTCTATTGCAAATGGTTTGTTTAATTTTTATGATAAACAAGCAGCAATAGGGAAATTCTACCATTTAAGTTTTGGAGTAGAAGTTATTGATCCATATTACGGATCATCCTTATTTAAACATAATGGACCAAAAGAGGCTATTTAAATTGAATCAAACTCAAATTGCTCTAAATATTAAACCAAATCTATCACAGTCTCTTAAGGATCTCTAGTGTCAAATGTTTTTTTATTTGTTATCATCCATTTATTCTCTACTTTTTCACCTATTCCAACTTATATGAATGTTCCACCTATTTCCAATGCTGCTTTTGATTATTTCATTTAATTAACATGAATTATAACCATCACTAAATCGTAGAAAAATGGATGAAGCGATTTCGACAATGCTTAAACTTCTGCTATGGAAGTGATTCATAGATGATAACCATGGAATTACACAAGGGTAATGTACAACTACTGAGTGTACCATAAAATAAAAATATATTCAACACAAGAAAATATAGAGTAAAGATTACCTGTTATTGTTAGTTATATAACTTTTTACCTAAAACTTTATACATAGCATTA
Source organism: Paramecium sonneborni (assembly GCA_905182985.1). NCBI lineage: Eukaryota > Ciliophora > Oligohymenophorea > Peniculida > Parameciidae > Paramecium > Paramecium sonneborni. Next base: position 335,012 of record CAJJDN010000104.1, on the reverse strand, counting down.
TAAAGATTTGGGAATATCTATCTTTTAGGGATTTCCTTAATTATGTTGATTGATCCATCATTGTCACCATTTTATAGATGGATTACTATTTTCCCTGTTGGATTGAGTGTGATATTTTATGTCTTAATGGAATTTATACTTGACATACGTAGACAGAGTCATGATCATAAGATAAATATGTAAACAACATCGAGAGGTGCCAAAGATGGTTCTTTAGAAACTATTAAATGGAGTGATATCCAAATCGGTGATGTTCTCTATCTCATAAAAGGTGACATTGTACCTGCAGATATGATTTTATTAGACTCAGGATAAGTTAGAGATAGAGAAGCTATTTGTATGGTTGATACTTAATATTATGATGGTAAGTCTACTCTAACAAAAAAGAAATCATCATATTTGACTTAATTGATTGTTTTAAGAACTAGACTTAAGAATTAATATCCAGAATACAGAAAAATGTTGACTGGAAAACTTGAATATGAAGCTCCTAATGGATATACTTAAAGATTTCATGGAAGATTAAAATTAAAAAAGGATCCAAAAAATGAAGAGTTAACTATTGATAATTTCATTCCTAAAGGTACTAAAATCAAATAGACATCTTGGTTATTTGGTTTAGTTGTCTATGTTGGTGAAAATACTAAAACTATGTAAAGTAGTCATTATAATGCCTAAAAACATAGTTTTGATGAAAAATAATGTAACTTTTATTCATTTCTTATGGCTTGTTTATCACTCTTTTTTACATTAATATCCATCATTGTACTATTAGCCAGATCTGATGAAGATAATTATGCATTACTAATTGATGACTATACTACTAATGGTATGAAAGTTTTCTAATTGGCTATTTTATATGCATAACTAATTCCATCAACTCTATATTTATTATTAGATTTTGTAAATTTTATTTCGTTATTTAAATATGAGATTAATTTAATAGAAGATAATATCATTAAATATGTGAAAATTAATACATCAAATAATCTTAGTGATTTAGGACATGTTGATTATATGCTTATAGACAAAACAGGTACTTTGACTACGTCTTATTATAAATTGGATAATTTATTATTTGGTTCTTTATCTTTTACATTGAATTATGATTAATTGCAAACAACTTTAAATTAAAAATCTGTTAAACATGAAGATAATGATGATCCAATTAAATTTGCTAGTATCAATGATAATAATGAATATTTAATTCCATTTGAATATGATAAAAAAAGTAGTCATACAGATGTTTAACCAAGCGGTAAGTTACTCTTAAAAAGTGTTAAAACTTCTAATAACAATCCAATATTTAGTTAGATTACTGCTGTACCTTAAAATAAGAGAATGACAATGTTAAACATGATGGAAAATTCAGTTTAATAACCTTTGCCTGATTATTTATAAACTAAAATATTTTTACCATAACCAAAAGCAAGAAATGGACCTGGAAATAATAATGATGAGTTTATTTAATTAGTCAATCAATTAAGAAGTAGTTCACCATAAAAGGAATATTTATAAACTGAAGATATAAATACATTGTATTATGATGCTTTTTTGAAATGTTTGATGTTATGTCATGAGGCTAGATTAGTATTTGGTGCAGATTCTATTACATATGAATCATTTTCAAAGAATGAAGAGATTTCATTAACATTTGCTCGTTCTTGTGGTTATTCATTAGAAAATTTTAATAAATTTGATAGTCCAGATATGTATTTATGTAAGGTGAGAGGAAATTCAACATGGTATTAGGTTTTAGGATTGAATTTATTTACATACACAAGAAATTTGAATTCAGTTGTAATTTAGGCACCAATGACAATGGATTTAGAATTGAAATAAAAATATGAAGCATTAAATTAATTATGTGGAGAGGGATCTAAAAATAATTCATTGTTAATTTGCAAAGGAGATTATGAAGCAATAAAAAGCAAATTATAATTAAATCATAAAGAAAGAGAAGAATTAGACTCTTATATTTAACATTATAAATAGAGAGGGATTAGAATGATAATTTATGCAACAAGAGTATTGAGTGAGAGAGAAACTGAGAGTTATAAATAATAATTTAATTTATTACATAGCTCTTTAACAAATCAAGATATATTACTTGAGTAATTAGCATTAGAATATGAAAAAGAGTTAAACATATTGGGTATGATAGGATTTAAAGAAGAATTAAAAAATGATGCTTTAGATTTTATAAAAACAGTTAAGGATTGTAATATTCATATTTGGTTATTGAGTGGAGATTAGGAAGTATAAACAATAAGTTGTGCATAATCTTTAGAAATGACAGAGACATCTAAATATTTAAGGATTGTAGCAACTGATAAGGAATAGATATGGTTGTAAATTAATACAGCAATTGGATAGATTTAGAGTGAATTATAAAAGATATAAGAGAAATAATAAGATAAACATATTAATGAAAATATATTAAATAGAAGTATGATAAAATCAAGTGTTACACTTTTTGAAGGTGCTTCTTTTTAATAAGTGCTACAATTTGTTTTAGTTGTAAATGGTTATTCTCTGTCATTGATAAGGGAATCTGCAGATTTAATGAGTCATTTTAGATTCTTATCTTGTGTATGTAAGAATGTAATAGGATTTAATATGAATCCTTAATAAAAGGAATTAGCATGTATGATTATTCGTAATTACTTTCCAAATAATCCAACTGTACTTGGAGTCGGAGATGGATATAATGATGCATTAATGATGCAAGCTGCTAATATCAGTATAGAAATAATAAATAGTAAAAGAAATCACATTTATCCTTAAGTTAATGCTGGAGATATTAGTGTTAATACACTAAAAGAAATTAAAGTATTACTCTTATAAAAATGTAAATTACATAGTGAACGAGTATCATCTATGATAATTTATTTATTTTATTGTGCTGGCTTTTTAGGAATGACACTTTTCTTTTTTAATTGGTTTTGTTAATTTACAGCTACATCATTACATGATTCAATGACAGTATTTTTATATATTTTTCTATATTCTACTCCTAATGCTTTAGTAATTGGATTAGCTGATAAATAAACTGACCCTATTGTTAATGCAAGATTTCCTGCTTTTTACATTGATGGATAAATTAAAACACGTAGATTCTGGTTTTTTTATTTAATTGAAGGTTTTCTAGAGTCATTCATTTGTGCTGCTTATATATTTTATTGTTGTACTTACATGGTCAATTATGCATGGACAAATGATGGCTATTAATCTGATATTTAAATGGTAGCAACATCTATTATATATTTACTTATTACTGTATCTAGTTTTAAAGTATTATTTAGACTTATTTAAAATAATGTCAATTTTGTGGTGGTAACTTTTTTATTAACATTTGGTTTATTGGTTGGATTTGTTTTTATTAATTATAGAGGAAATTTTAGTAATTTTGATTATTAGGAATTGACTTATTAATTATTTACAAGATTCAATAGCATAGTTGCTATAATATTTGGTCTTATTGGTTGTTATTTTATCAATTACTTTTTACATGATTTTATAAAATTGATTTATTTTCCAAATGCTTATTAATAGTTTGCATTTTAGAATAAAAGTGGTCAAGAATGGGAAATAATATCTAACAAAGAGATTATACAACAATGTGTTGAGCAACATGTGTAAATATTATTATTTATTAAATAATAGTAATGTTTCATCAATTATTTAGAGAGTGTTCATTGATTGTTCAGCTACTTCCCCTTATATTTAAGAAATGTTGAATCCTGGGGATACGAAGGTAACAGAAATGAAATTAAAACCTTTAACACTAGAAATGAAAGAATTAGTTTTGGAATAAAAGTTCTTAGCTCATAAATTAAATCAATCATTAAAACATTTGAGACTATTTTTATGCATTTTGTTATTATACTTTATTGCATACTGTTTGACAGATTTCTTTTTGAGTGATTTAAGAGTGTTTACAGGAGCTTATTATTTAGTTGTATTTGGAATAATGTTTATCATAACACTGTTTTCTTGTAGTTTGAAAATGGAAGAATAATATTATACATATTCACACATGATTATACTGATAATATTTGCTATAAAAGTAGCAATAGATTGGTTATCAGACGATCTAACTATAACATTATCAGCCACTTTAGTGATATAGTTTAGTACATTTAATTCAATGAATATGAGTGTGATACCAATAATGTTATACAACATATGTTATTTGATTTAATTAATAGTAAGAATATTAATCGTTGTTATTTCAAAAGATCTGAGTACTTCAAATGGTACCTATTCTTAGAGTAGAGTATCTGTATATGCAGCTAGTACTCAAATTTTATTGGTTGTTAGTATTACGATAAGATTTTTATTCAGTTATTATAAATCTATAAAGCATAGAAGAAATGATTATTTGGCAAAATATTCAATAGAATAAGATAATGTAGCTGCTTAGGATATTTTAAGTATTTTAGTACCTAGATTTGTAAGACAATAAATATCTACAGGAATATATTCAATGTAATAGGCTTAAGATGATGTTTCTATATTGTTCGCTTATATATGTGATTTTGATACAATAATGAAGGAAGAAGGGAAGAATGTCGTATTAATGTTGGATTCATTGTTTAGATTATATGATAATTTATGTATTTAACATGGAGTATAAAAAATTGAAACTGTGGGATATACTTATATGGCAGCAACAGGGATTAAGGCATGTGAATAAAATATGACTTCTCATGTAACAAGAATAGAAAAAACTATGAGATTAGTTAATATGGCTTTTGATATGATGTAATAGGTTTAAGGTAGAAAGTATGGAAAAGGTAATTAAATAGAAATGAAAATTGGAATTCATGTTGGACGTGTTATTGCAGGTGTTATTGGTCATCATAAACCTTAATTTTCATTAATTGGAGATCCTGTTAATTAGACAAGTCGTGTTGGTTCTACTGGAGATACTGGAGCAATTACACTTAGTGAATAGGCTTTTAAATAGGCTAGACATGGAATTAAATATTATTAGAAGAAATAGAAGGAAGCAAAGGGTTTAGGAATTATAGATACATATTAAGTATTCAAAACTAAACCAATTGGTTATTAAATACCAAAGGCATTTTAATTATGGTAGAATTGCACAAAAGTTGTTGTTAAAGATTTAAGATAACATAGAAGCTCACGTTAAATAGAAACAAAAAAGAAAGGTTAATTCTTATCCTAACTTCACCAATCCATTAACCAAGATAATAATATGAAATAATCAAATAAACTTGATGTCTCTCCTAAAGGACAGTAGACAGTTCAATTTTTATTACCTTAAGGTTCTGCTTAAGAGGAAAATAGGTCTAGATTAACTATTCAACAACAATAATCAGAATAAGTGGTAACAGAAGATTCAGTTTTGATAACTAATGAATAAGAAGAAAAAGAACTAGAATTAATCAAACCAAATGTTATTTTAGATATACCAGAAAATGAAATTAAATAAAACTTCAATTAAATTCTTAAAGAGCAAAACGTAGATGAATCTAGAGTGGGAATGATATTTTTATGGATCACTTATTTTGTAATTACCCTTTTATCAATAATAGTTCGTAAATTATTCGATCACGATTTGTTAATCTTTGTTTTGAGAGTATTAATAAAATTATAATTAGGCCATCTTCCTCATAATATCATTCGTACTATTTCCAATTCTGTCAAAAGCCTATAGAAATCGAATAGTAAATGCTATGTATTACATTTTATTAATATATGCAATCTTCACAGTACTATTTTAGGCATATTTAACTAATAATCAAGAAGTAGCAATAATTTGTTTATTGGAAATCTTATACATAATGATTGTGTCTTGTTAAATGAAAATGTTTTCTTTTCAATAAATGATATTATACATGATGATAATGATTGGATTATTTTTAGGGTTTTACATTTCAACTGATTTGATAACACATTATGCAATATTTTATATATGTTGCTGTATGTTGATATTATTGTTAGGATATTATTTAGCAATGAGTGAATAAATTTAGATGTTTAATAACTTATAAATAAATGAAGAAAAGAAAGTGAAATAAATAAATTTAGTGAGTCAATTATTACCAATGCATTCATATTTAAAAATGAAGAATAGTTCTATATATGATAAAAGTGATTTTATAGATGAATTTGATGATGTGACTTTATTATTTGCTGATATAAAAGGTTTTACTGAATACTCACATACTTAAACTCCTGAAGGTGTAGTAACAATGTTGAGAAATCTCTTTACAGAATTTGATAAACTTTGTTAAAGATATAATGTTTATAAAATGTATACAATTGGTGATTGTTATGTTGTAATGGGTTTTACAAACAGTGCTAAAAGAAATGTATAATTTTATATTCATAAATATTTTTAGCCTATATAAGAAGCAATTAATACAGTAAAAATGGGATTCTAGATGGTTGACATAATCATGTAAGTAAGATAGAAAATAAAATTTGATAAATTGAATATGAGAATTGGTATACATACTGGATAAGTTACTGGAGGTATAATAGGAACTGATATTGTGAGATATGATATTTATGGAAAAGATGTTTCAATTGCTAATAAGATGGAAAGTAGCGGAGTTGAAGGAAGAGTATAAGTTTCAGAAACCACTAAATTAATGATTGAACGAGCTGAAAAACATGCTTTCAACTTTAAATTTCATCATGTATATTATTAATCTCTAATCTATTTAGGATGTTGAATTGAATAAATTTAATATGAATATTAAAGGATTCCTAGTAGAATGGGATAAAAGAAGAGAAGAAGCTAGTCTAGATTAATACAAATCACCAAGTCGCCATTAATGATACAAATTGTTAAACTTAAAATGTAATTTATTTTACATAATTAATTGTATACAATCTTTTTTTAAAATCAATCAGCTCTCCTTATACTTTCACTTGTGTATTTTTCACCCTTTCCTTTTGTTGAAACTCTTGCTTAAGCCTTTCTTGCAAGTAATTATTTTCTATCTTCATTTAAATATGGTTTTGTAATAATGCATTATGATGCACAAATTGGGATTTAGTATGGCATTCCTATTCTAATTATTAATATATCTACCATTTGCTTTAGTTCTTGTCAATTTCTCTATCTAAATTGTCCATCTCTTTCTATAAACTGATGATACCTTTCCCTTAGTTCCCTTATGAGTCCCTTTTTCATGATTATTATATTTCATACCTCTAACAACTGTCACCTCATCATCTTTTCTTATTGGTAATGCTCGAACATTATATTTCTTTCTTAAATCTTTTGATAAATGGGCACTCATTAATTTATATCTTATATTTGAGGGAGCACCAAGATGACCACTTCTTCCCTTTCTTCTTTGACTTGATACTTCTATATGAGTTTTCATCTTAAAAAAATTTAATTTAAAAATTTATTTAATCTTATATCATTTATTTATATATTCTTTTCATAAATCAATTATTTTTATACTCACTTCTCTATATATCAAATTATTCATTACAATGTCTTGCTCGTCTAAACTTATATCAAAAAGAATCCATAAAATAAATGTCTTTGTCAACTCAAAGGATTTTCTATATAAAACAAAGACGTTTTGTCTGTTTATAGTTAGCAAATTAACAAAATTCATTCCAAGTAATATTATTATTTTTTATAAATACAAAATATGTATGATAGTCTATTATTATTAAATCATTTATCATTTTCTTCCTCTTATTCCTTTTATTAGATTAAAATATCATACTTTCTTCCATATAAATATTCCTAATATTGTGGTAATCATAAGGCTCAAAGCAAAAACCTAATCTCGTATAAAAAATTCCAATCCAACTAGAATAGTTAAGCTCAAACCTTAACATAATTAAATTGGCATAAAATCTACAACAAACTGAGTTTATTTAAATAATAGATACATAATTATAACTGCTAGCAAAAGTAAATAAACCTAATCCATTACTAAATATTGTCAAAATGCAAGAAATCAATATAAAATAATGGGATTAAATTTGAATACTTGTCATCAATGCAACATTAACGATAACACTCATAAACAAACTCAATTTATATAGTTATAATTAAGGAACTTTATAAAATAATTTACAGGGAATATAATTAGCCAAAATCATTGCTAATCCAAAAATAAATTAATAAAATGGCATATTTTAATAGATTATTCCATTATTCTCAATATTTAAACGATTTAAAAAGAACACTAACATCATGGTACTACTTGAATACATCATGATCTAAATGATCTTGAAAGTCTTTTAATCATCAAAATGAATCGATATATTATCTACTATTAATTACTTTTCCTGATACATCGCTATTACTTCTTCTATGTTAGATTCTTTAAACATTTAAATTAAGAATTTTTAAGCCTGAATAGAAGTGCAAGTTTATAAATCATCATAATTGAAATATCGATGCAAATTAATTTATCTGATAGCCAAAAATATAATAGGAAATGAAATTAATAAATTCCAAAGTACCTGATCATCATAATTCTTCAATTTATTAAGCATTTAATTTTTAGGATAACCCTATGCCATAAGTCCCTAAATTGCCCATCCAATTCCAAAAGCAACATATTAATACTAACATAAATATTAACCTAAATTTTTAACTATTCATGATATTATTATATTATATTACCATTCAATTAATTTGGAAATCGTGTATTAATATAAAGTTCTATAGGTCTCATCATTGTTTTAAAATAGATATTACTGTATTTAATGTTTAGATTTATCAAAGCTCCAATAAACACTCTTATAATTAAAGTTCCTTCCCTAAAAGGCAGTAACCATTATAAGATTAGAGCTATTATAAACATAATTTCGCATTTAGTTATTATTAATCTCAAATTACCTTTCATTTAAATTGCACATGCAACTAGATAGCCACTATGTATATTTATATATAGAACATTAGAAAGGCAACATTCAACCAATTGAAATCAATTGTATATTGAAACTTAGTTTGATTTATTTTCAGCCATGATGGTTCTGCTGCACTTGACATTGTCATGAAATAGCCTAAAAATGAGTAAGGAACAAAACAAATAAAAGTGAAATAGTAGATTTATTTTTTTACCTGAAATATTTAAGATTCTTCTTTCATTATTAATTATTATTGTAAGAATAATTGTTTATTATTTAAAATGAGAGTTGAAGCATAATTTGAATATAAGAAAGAAGGAGTTTAAATTAATTATTATTAATGTTTATATTAAACTAATTCATGCTCCAAAGCCATAAAGAGTTCTGCCTTATCTCTTTAATGAGTAGACAACATCCATTACGGTAACAGTCTTTCTTCTAGCATGTTCTGTATAGGTAATGGCATCTCTAACAACATTTTCTAAGAAGCTCTTCAAGACATTTCTTGAGTCATCATAAAGGAATGATGAAATTCTTTTTACTCCTCCTCTTCTTGCTAATCTTCTGATTGCTGGTTTTGTAATTCCTTCAATGGATGCTTTGTTTGGTTTTCTTGCGTGTCTCTTTGCACTAACTTTGCCTATTCCTTTGCCTGATTTTCCTGCCATTTTTATTGATTTGAATTAATGAAAATAAAAAAAGTAGGTTGTATATTGTAATATTAATCCGAATAATTGATAAATCAACCAATCATAATTTTTGTTTAGAAAAGTTAATTTATATAGGTCTAAATATATATTAAAACATATAATTACTTTCCATCTAATTCTAATCCATTCATATTTGCTAAAACTGTCAATGCCACTTCAGTAGTAGCATATTTTAGAATACACAAATATTTATTACCGGTAGTTAGAATTCTAAATATAAGTATTATAATATATACTTCAATGCTTTGATTTATCCAAAATCCTGCATATATTATGACATGATCGAATTTTGACAAGAGTTTCTAGTAAGATTAGAAACTTAGATTGTATCACATGGTGGAGCAAGAGTATAAGTGGAATCAGGTTTAATACGATGAGTTTCTTCTCCTCCCTAAAAATATTCTTCTTAGGTTTTAATATCTGAAGCTATTTCACCTGGTTTTGTAGGTTATGTTTTTAAGGATATTTCCTCATAATTTGAAAAAAAGATCTAATTAAAATAATTCTATACTTTGATTTATTATCCATAAAACATTATATCATTAAGAGCTTCTTTTGCAATTGCTGCATGATCTTACGTTACATATTAAATCAGACAACTTGATCTCTCTTTTAAATATATCATTTTATCTATATTCCCATAAATACTAAATATATTATAAAGCATAGTAGATGTAACAACTTTTTTGTCAAACCATCTTGCATAAATAACTTTAGATTTACGTAGTGCTAAAATCAATAAATAATTATACTTTTAAAAAATAAAGGATTCACATATTCTTCTAATTTTTCTTATTATTATTGTAGATTCTAACTTTTTGAAGTACTTTAAGTATTTTATCTTTATATCTTTCCTTTACTTATTAATTAATCAATATTATCAACACTTCTAGATGATTATTCAATAGTATTTTTTTATGTTTATTTTTCAACTTGACGTGCTACTACTTAATTATCATTTTTATCAAAGAGCATATCTTGATTTAATTTACTAAAAATCTTTTATTTTTCTCCTTCAGAAAACTCTTAATTTTAATCAACAAATTTGAATAATTCATTATTGATTTCATAATCATCATTTTCAACATCATTATCAAATTATAATAATTCTTCCTCATATTCTTATAAATTATCATCTTCTCCTTCTGAATCTCTTAAACCTAATCCGTTAAAATTAAGATCTTCTGCTTTAGTAACACTTTTTCCTTCACTCAAGTACATTTTTTAAACCTAGATTTAATCAATAAGTTTATCAGAACTATGAAACATAACATCCTTAGTAATATCAGTTTCATGATAACTTTAAATAAATTCAATTTAATCTCCATTTATAGTCTTTTTATCATTTGGAAGTGTTAATTTTTTTCTATTTTATTTTCCATTATTACTTGATTATACACTAACAGATTTTTAATCATCAAGTTAATTGTATTCTTATAGGAAATTTTAATAATTGTCTGTAAGATTAGAAAATTTCAATTAAAAATCGTAAATGTCTTTTAAAATTGACTATTACTTTTCAATTTAGTTTTATAGATCAGTTGTTTATTGTAAAGGTGTAACAAAACCTTCTGCACAAACCTATTGTAATTATCCCATTAAGGAATTGATTTATTAGATTTATTAAGACATTTGATGTTAAAATTACATTTGGGATTATAAGAATTAGAAGTTTTATTAAGGAGGAATGGGATTACTACTTTTTATGGATGAAGAAGATTAAATCACTTCATTAGGAGGAGAAACTTCTTTTTTTCTTAACTATGTGTAATCTACTAATTAATAACGCTATACCTACACCCCCAGTATTATTTTCTTAGAATGTAATGTAAGTTAATTTGCTTGCATATACATTCATTAATAATGTATTATCATCACAAAAGAACTTATCATTCATTTATGATCTAGCTCTAAGGGCTGATTCTGGATTATCAAACTCTACAAAGGTTTTCCAAGTGAGCGATCTCTCAAAGATGAGCATCTAAACAATCATTTAATACAACTTACTCTCTATATGGTACCAAAAGGGCTAAAAACTTTAAAATATTTATCATGACTCAAGGTTTTATTAGCCTTATTAGTTATAACAACCAAAATCACATTAGTACGAGGAGGATCAGAGTTTCTTTCCATTTAAGAATTCATAATTAGATTTAGAGAAATTTTATATTTATTTATCATTACATCAAATATTAATTCTAAATGTATACCCTATTTTAATAATTTTTTATTGTATCTTATTCTCCATATATGTTATATATTTCAATATCTTTATAAAATAACTATCTTTCTTACCTTTCTACACATCCTCTTTATTTTCAACTGCTTTTCCACTCTCTCTCTTTTCAAAATCTAAGAAAACTATCTAATATACCAATATTCAAATAATAATAATTTTAGACTCGATAAAAGAAAATACTAACACTCAATTAGCCTTCATAATCCTTTCCAAATTACATCTTGCTTAAATTAAACATTAATCTAATTAATCAAGTGATTATTACATGTAACTTTAATTCTATTATACAATCTTCTGTTCTCATAACTTTCTAATAAAAATATTACACAAATGTATTTTTCCTTTTTTTTATCTTGAGTCAATCAATTCTTTATCCATAGCTAGTAGTCTTACTTATTATTTATTATACTTTCTAATCCATTTTCAAATATTTTATTCTAAAAAATTTATCAATTTTTCTATATATTCTTGCCACAACCCATTTTTTTGTTAATCAAATTAGTTTGATAATTTAAAAAAATTGCTTCATTTATTCCTAAAAAAAATCTACCAAATTATTTCCCTTCTCAATTTGTAAAATGTACTTATAATCACTTTATCTTATTGATATTGAAAAAAATCTTATAAATTTAACAATCTTTTTCTTTATTTTTTCATTCTTTTATTTTACTAATTAAATTTAAATTGAAAATACAATTAATAAATAATAATACCTTGATTAGAATCCTAATAATTTTTCACTCATTCGCATCTTTAAATGATATATTTCTTATAATTTACTATAAATTACAAGTTAATTATTTATTCATCAATCTTACAAACTTCTTATAGATAAATAATAAAACTACCTAAAGCTGTCTTTAACCATAAGTTTCTTCATCTCATCCAAAAATATCAGATATTTCAAAAATCTAAAACTTATTTAAATTTTAATTGATTTGGGATGATAACATCTTCATGTATTTTACTTATCAACATCCTTATATATTCTTGTCACTAATATATATTCTAAATTATATATGTTAAATGTTTTTGCTTTTCTCCTCTAAATGCATTAATTGGTACAACAGCTTAATTAAATAAGGAATATGAATTAAAATCATATAAAAAAGTGAATCGATAAATTCATCAATTCGATTCTTTTAAAATTATAAGGATAATTTATATGTTCTAATAAATTAAAAATGAATGAGCTTAATTAATTATTATAAAAGATCTATATATTTAAAATAATTCTAGAAGTTATTTTTACTCAACACAATACTTTATTTAAATATTATTTGATTTAAGTCTATACCTTAATATTTTGAGTATTTAAAACTCAAAATTAACTAAAAAGATTACATTTATTCTAAAAACAAAGATATTGGTGAATAAATAATTTGCGATTTCAATAATTTTATTTTTTAATTTATAGTATTATTATTTATATATAGATGAATTTTACATCATCATCTAATAATAATGAGGTTTTAGCATTTAATAATAGACAGAAAATCTTAATGATTTTTTTTATAAATTATTTAATTAATATATGAGTGAATAATTGACTCAGAATAGCAATTACCCATTTTATGACTATTGTTTTGGAGGGACACAACAAAACTTTTTGAAGTGTACTAATTGTATTATCTTGGGTGTTATTTATCTTATATTGCTTTTTATTTTGATTTTATAACTAGAGAGAAGGTATCAAACAGGAACTAAGAAATTATCAAAAAAGTGCATCATTTTGTACATGATTATGACAAACTTTTTAAGTAATCATGATAACCAATTCAAGTATTATTTGTAGAATCGTTCATCATAAGCAACAAATACATGACATAATTAGAACCTTACTTCAGAACTATGGTGTTCATCTTTTTTTACTATTATATTAGTCTAAAATTAAGTAAACTATCAACCAACAGAAAAAGAGCATAGAAATAATTCCGAAGCATTGCTTTGTTCTTATTTGTCATAGTCCTAATTGGTTTAATATTTGTACTTATAGAATTAATAAAGGAAGATGAGGTTTTTTATGAATGTTAATGTAAAATATATAACTAATCTAAGTTAAATATAGTAAGATTTCAAGAATAGCAGGAGGATGTGTCACAGCAATATTAGTTATCTTTAGTATGAAGTTATAAAATAAGATGGATGATAAAGTTTAACCACTTTACAAAGATCTTCCACATTTATAAATGAAGACATTTTAAAATAATGAAACTTAAAGAGAAGACTTAAGAATACTTATTGTTATGTATATTGCTTCCTAATTTTTAACAATATTCTAAATGATTTACTTTTTTGTAAAAGAATAAATCAATGCTGATTTACAATTTCCAAATTGTACTCCTTGTTAAATGATTCCTTGTCTCAAAATGTCAGTCAATAATACAATTGCATTTGAACTCTTCTTAAGATTATCTTTTTTAACAATTATAATCGTTTTACCATATCTGGCTTTAATATCCTTTTTCTGGGTCAATTCAAATTAATTGCATAATGATTATGTATTTAATTCATATAATAACAAAATAGCATAGAACTATCTCAAATGAAGAAGATATTTGGATTAATTTCTTTAAGAAAATGGGATATGAAAAATCCAAAATGTGTCTATCAGATATAACAGAATAATAAGAAAAATCTTCATCATTGGATGTTTCTAAATGATAACTAATTAATATAATTATCTAATTAATTATACTTATAAAATTTGCCTTTATTTTTAGATGGATCTTTTTGATATTTTATTACTTAATTATCTAAAATAAATTATCATTGTAGATTGAAGATTTAGAGTATCATTAAAATCAATTAGTTGGTTTATTCTTAACAAAGATTATACATTCTTAAATTCTTCAAATCTTCATTTCATTAATTCATAATACTCATTTACTCTTAGATATGATAATAACATCTTTGAATTAATTATACAAGTTTCTACATAAGAGTGAATTTATGGCTTTGTATACTTATTAAAGTTATGTAGTCATCAAATAAATTTAATTATTATTCAAATTTTCCTTTTTATGCCAAAATTTGATTCTAACCACTAATCCAAAATTATTCCGAAATCAAATATTTTTATTGACTAGAATATAATTTCCAAAATTTTATTCATTCATATTAGCATCTATTTATTTTGTTATAAAATAAGAGCTGATTTCAAATGATGTAAAATTAGTATTTTATAATTATTTAGATTTAATTAAAACAGATAAATAACTTAAAAATTTATTGATGATATACTGAAAAGAATATCTTAATTATCCTTCCTTTTTATTTATAACTAGGGATTTTAAATATAAAAATTTAGTAAATGAAGAATACTAAAATATTATAGGTACAATTTAATTTATTCTTTTTTCATCTATTAAAATCATAACTATATTCTATGATTATAAGTAACAGGATAATTGAGTGAGAAGTAGTGCAACTATTTTAATGGTTATTAATAACAAATATGATTTAATATTTTAAATATTCCTTGATATAAATATTTAACAAAAATACCATCTTATTTAATAAAATTATGATTGATTAATTGAGAATAGAAGTAGAATTTTTGAAAAAAAAGTAATTAAGTATTTTTCATCATGTAAATTAAAGTTTAGATTTTTAAGAAAATATGATATTTGTAATATGATAA
>CAJJDN010000104.1:254301-318958 GCA_905182985.1 Paramecium sonneborni | reverse complement strand
TGTTATAAAATAAGAGCTGATTTCAAATGATGTAAAATTAGTATTTTATAATTATTTAGATTTAATTAAAACAGATAAATAACTTAAAAATTTATTGATGATATACTGAAAAGAATATCTTAATTATCCTTCCTTTTTATTTATAACTAGGGATTTTAAATATAAAAATTTAGTAAATGAAGAATACTAAAATATTATAGGTACAATTTAATTTATTCTTTTTTCATCTATTAAAATCATAACTATATTCTATGATTATAAGTAACAGGATAATTGAGTGAGAAGTAGTGCAACTATTTTAATGGTTATTAATAACAAATATGATTTAATATTTTAAATATTCCTTGATATAAATATTTAACAAAAATACCATCTTATTTAATAAAATTATGATTGATTAATTGAGAATAGAAGTAGAATTTTTGAAAAAAAAGTAATTAAGTATTTTTCATCATGTAAATTAAAGTTTAGATTTTTAAGAAAATATGATATTTGTAATATGATAGTATAAATATAAGAAATTTGATAACAATTTTGATTTTCTTTATTGATCACAAAATTAAAATAAATTAATGAACAGCGAAAGCGGGAATGATGACAAAGGAAACTTCTTTAAAAACATTCAAGCTCTATGGGATAGTTAATTAAAGGATTCTAAAGAGAAATGGTATTCTTTGGGTGATTAATATTGGAAAAAGATTGAACCAACATTAAAAGGTGTATTAGGAGGATTGGATTTTTTAAATAAAATTGACATCGAAGAATCTAACAAATTATTAACAATGCTTTATAAAACTCCTCTTTAAGATTTGAGAGTTCTTGATTGTGGGGCTGGTATAGGAAGTAAAGAAATTGATAATATGTTTATAATAGGAGTTTCAAAAGAGTTATTAATAAATTGGTTTAAAAAAGTAGATATAATTGAATAGAATCCCATTTATGTTGAAAAGGCAAGGGAAGAATTGGGAAATAAAATAAATGAATATTATTGTTCAGGTTTACAAAGTTTTGAGTTTTAGCATAAATATGATTGTATTTGGATATAATGGGTGGCAAGTCATTTAACAGATGATGATCTTATTCAATTTTTAAAATAATGTAAACTAAATTTGAATGAGAAAGGATATATCATTTTGAAAGAAAATATTACAAAGTAGGGATTTAGTTATGACACAGAAGATCATAGTGTCATAAGATCAGATCTGATGTTTAAATCAATATTTTATAAAGCTGGTTTGGATTTGAAGTTCAGTGGTTTATAACCAAATTTCCCTAAGGATTTATATTTAGTTAATCAATATGTGTTATAATGAATAAAAATTAAACTATTAATTGTGTGTGTTCAATATATAAATGACTTGATAATTATAAACTGACTTCACTTCATCTGCTAAATTAATAAGTATAATAATCCTTTAGTCTTGTTAGTATATATTTCAAGTTTAAAGACTTTAAAATTAATTATTTATATAAGTTCTTACCGTGTAATATAAATATTAATTAATCATCCCCTTTGTTAATTTATTATGTAAACAAGAAATTGGAGAAAGAAAAAATAACTTTTAGAAAAATTAGCGAGAAAAAATGAAGCATGTAATAGAGCAATAAATAATTGATAGTAATATAGGCTAAAAATGACCAGTAGTTAGTTGAAAGTAATAGGGATTTTTTTTAGAAGTTCTAGAATTTCTTTGAAAACGTTAAGGATATAATAATACCTTCCTTATAGTAATTGATTTTTTTATTCAGGTTTTTGTAGGAATAATTTCATATTTCTGAATTATTAACTGACCAAGAAGTATACAGATTACAAAAGGATTTAAAAGAATAATGGACTCCTAAATTAAGAAAAAATTGGACTGATGATGATAGATAAATTCTAATATGGATTGTATTAAAAATTTGTTCAAGAGAAGGAATAAATATAAGGAAAATAGTAAATTTTAATGTAATTTAAGCCTAATAAAATTTGGGAAGAAGTTGTTTAGTTAATTAGTCGACGTACAATTGAATAATGTAAAAATAAATGGAACGATTTATTGAAATTATCATTATAATAGATTCCTTGGAATGAGGAATAAGATATATTTTTGCTTGACTTAATAAAGTAAATTTAATTATAATTTATAAGAAAAAGTAGAGATGATGGTAAATAAAATAAATGGTGTCATATAGCTGCTTTACTTAATATATAATTTAAAGAATCACCAAGAACAGGAAAATAATGTAGAGAAAGATGGAATAATCATTTAAATCCAGATATTAATAGACATCCTTGGAATTTAGAAGAGGATATAGAATTATTAGAAATTGTTAAAAAGCATTAAAGAAAATGGGCATTTATTTCAAAAAATTTAAAGATTAAAAGAAGTGAAAATGCTGTTAAAAATAGGTTTAATTGTTTACTTAAAAAAAATCATTGCACATCTATTACAACTCTCATTAATACTTTAAAAAATAGATTTAAAACTGAAAATCCAGTAATATCTTTATCTGCAAATAAGAAATAGAAAGTGAACTTTTAATATCCTAAAGATTGGGACCAAAAAAAATAATAAATTCTAAATTAGTCTAAAAAATAAACAACATTTACTATTGGAATGTTCAATTCTTTAGATTTATATGATCTAAAAAATCTTCAACCAGCCTTTTATAATCCAAATAATGAAACTATTATACTTAGTAACAAGTAACAATTATAAACATTCCTTAATAATTAAATGATTAAAGTTGAGAATGATTTAAAAACCAATTTATTTGAAGAAATCAATATTTAGCAACCAGAGCTTTCAAATAATGGATCTGTTCTATATCAGCTAATTTTGTGAGATATGTACCTTGTGTAATACCTAATTTTGTTTCAAATTAATTAGGAAATTAAGATAAAAAGTAATTTATAATCATTAATAAGATCTTAATTCAATATTCCTGGTCTACAAAATTAGAATAATCAATAATAAGGACTTTTAAGAAACAAAAATTGTAGTTCATTCTCATATTTTTCAACTTAACAATAAAATGATAACATAGAAAAATAAATACAAAATAATAGCTCAATTGAATAGCAAGATTTAAATACTATGAATAAACAACTAGTAAATTTCACAATTAATAAATGAATGAGAACCATTTTTATATATAAGCATTAAAATAAAAACTTTAGATTTTATATAAAAATTTAACAGATATATTTAATGATTTCATTAATATTTTTAACTAATTTAAATATTTTAATATAAACTATCTAATTTTTTGATTTAGAATAGTGAAGAGAAGTTGCTTCATTAATTAAACTTCACTATCGCTTAGAATTTAATCTAAGTGGAAATTATTAAAATAAATCAAAAAAAGCTTAATTAACATAATTTTAAAATTCAATGATTGTTAATATAATAATTTTAATTATAAACACAGAATTTAAAAATTAATCATCTCATAAATTATCTTCCATCTGACTATTATTTTTTATTCCATTATCCATGTTACTTTTTATTCATAAATGATTAAACTTTTTATTTTCTTTTTGTTGAACTAGCAATTTTGATATCTAAAAATAATTATTAAATTTAAATACTTAATGATACTCTGGGAGGAAATTTAAAACCAAATGATTTTGAAACTTTAACAAGATCTAAGTTGTTAACATCATATACATCTTTAAGACTATGGGATTGATAAGACTAAAATATATTATTATAAATTAGTATATACATGTAAATATGAACGATAAGCTTCAAAAGCACTTTTATTTAGAAAGTAGTTCTTTTCAATTAATTTTTCAAACTAATCTTAAATATTTGCTAATTTTTCTGATGGGAACTCAAACTCACTCATCACCACTTTGGCCAATTTTAAATGAGCTAAATAGCCTTTTTCTTCTGGTAATAAAAAGATTAAAGCTTTTCCTGAAGAATTAAGCCCTCTACATGTTCTACCAACTCTATGAATATATTCTTTAGTATCATCAGGAGGATCATATTATATAATCCAATGGACTTCTGGAATATCTAAACCTCTTGCTGCTACATCAGTACATACAAGAACACCTTTTTTTGCATTACAAAATTCATAATATGTATTAGTTCTTTTACTTTATTTTTACTTTCCATGAATATCAAGTACAGGCATATCAACAAAGTTAAGCAATTCTGCATGAAATTTAACAGAATTACAAGAAGACATAAAAACCATAATCTTTTTATCTGAATTGAGTTATAAGAATGTGAATAACAATAAAAATTTCTTATCTGGTTCAACAATAACATATCCTTATTCTAAACCACTAACAGTTGCTTCTTAAGCAATATCATCAACTCCTATATAAATAGGTTAATTAAGAGATAATCTAGCTAAATCATCAACTTTTTTGGTTTGAGTTGCTGAAAACAATACAGTTTATCTTTCGTTTGGAAGTAATTTAAGAATTTCATTCATTTCTTCTTCATAACCAATTTTTAATAATTGATCTGCTTCATCAATAATCAAACATTATAGATTATGAAAAATGAATCCTTTAGTATTTTATAAATGATCTAATAATCTTCCAGGAGTAGCAATAAGTATATTAACACCTTTTTATAATCTAATTGCTTCTTCTTTTCTATTAGCTCCTCCTATAAGTAATCCAAGAGTTTTTTAATGATAAAATAAGAGATCTTTGGCTACATCAAATATTTATTAAGCTAATTCTCTAGTAGGAGTGAGAACAATGATACCAGTTCCATTTTTTTATTAAAATTAGTTTTTATATAATAATTCTAATGCTGGTACCAAAAAAGCCAAAGTTTTACCAGAACCAGTCTTTGCTGCTCCTAATACATCTCTACCTTTTAATAAATGTGGTATTGTTCTTGCTTAAATATGTGTCATTTTAGTAAAGTTCATCTTTTCTAATGCTTTTTTAGTAGGTTCACAAAGAGTAAAATCAATGAATTTCTTATCAGATAAAATAGCTGTATTCATATTTCTATCTTATTCTGGCTATTCTTCTAATTGATCTAAATTAGAAATTCTCACTTTTTCTTCTGATTCAGATGTTTCTTAATGTTATTGCTCATCATTTTGTACTTCAATCTTTTTAGTTTACTTTACTAATTATTTCTTCTGTATTTTCTTATTTATACTCTAAACTTTTTAAGAACCTTAGTTAATTATCATAATTATAAAATTTATGTTTTAATATTAGCTCAACCTTTAATTCTTTATTAAAGATTAGTATCAAATAAATTTTAAATAAACTTTTTACATTAATAAAATACTATTGGATCTAATGTAATATATTTCTATCAAATTAAATACTTAATCAAAAATCTAAATAACTAATATAATAATTAGATTGTTATATTAAATATAAATAATATGATAATTCTAATCTCAATTATGATAAAAATATAATATAATTGATAATTTAAGAAAATTATTAAAACATTATATTTTAGAGGTTTTTAATAATGATCAACTCAGTTAGATAAAGAGAGAATAGAAAATGTTCTTAAGTTAGTAAATCTTTAAATTTCAGTCTTCCAAAAAGATCATCATCATAAATAAAGTAATAAATATATTTTATATGACAGAATCCATCATTTACCTAGTATCTCTAATAATTCAACATTTTGTAGTAATTCAAATACAAATAGTCCTCCATAAAGTTGCTCCTAATTAGAGGATGATTGTTTTGATAGTAAATTACTTATTTAATTAGTAGTTTCAATTGTTTCTAAAAATACATCTTAAGATCCATTAAATTACTTTAATTATGATGACTTTGATTCTTTACTTCCTATTGTTATTAATGGAGTTAAAATATTAAAACTTGATTGGAATTACTTTTCAGCTTCTCCAAACATGTTATCCCCTTGGAAAGCACATTGTTTTTGGACTGTTGGATACACTTTTGATATTAATATGAGAAAAATGAAAAAGTCTTAAAATATCAAATATCGATTAATTATACAAAGTTGGTGTTGTCTCAATAATAAATCTTGGGTTAAAAATAAATGGGATCGATTGTTAGAACATGAAACTGGACATTATTTAATTGGATGTCTTTGTGCTTTAGAATTTAAATAAAAGTAAATATGTATCATAATTTTAGAGCTGATAAATTTAAATATACTAAAAATTACAGAATGGAATGTACTAAATTGTTTCAAGAAATCTTCTAATTTTATCTTCAAATGGAAAAACAATATGATGAAGAAACTAATCATAGTTAGAATGTCTCAAAACAAAAGGAGTGGAATTAATTCATCAAGTCAGAACTTTAAAAATATTGATCATTTTATAAATCTATCTCATTAATACAAAAATATAAATCAGATATTTAAACTTTTAATTTTAAGTCAATAACTGATATGATATCATTTTTATATTTCACATTATCACAAGACCTCTCTTCTATATTGATTATTATGTGTTTTAGTTGAATTTTCATAAAGGTTTTTGAAATTTAAAAATAGTTTAAAAATAACTAGAGATCATAATTAACCAGATAATACAATAATTCACTATTTTCAATTAATTCATCTTCTAATTATTATAAAAGTTCTTTTTCTTCTTTCATTTAACAATTTTAATTATTCATATTCATCAATTAAATCATTAGAATCATCATAGATTAAATATAATTTATTTAATTCTTTCTTAATTTCCAAATTCATTATTTACATTATCCTCCTTCTCTTTTCGTATCCTTAACTTTTTTTTTAAAATATGATTTAAAATTCTTGCATTTTTATTTTTTTTCAATTTCATAATTTATTTTATTTTTTTTTATTTTTATCATTCTTATTATATCTTACAATCAAGGAATATTAATGATTCTTTTTTTTATTAAAAAACTACTTTGAATAATATTATGGTTAAAAATGTTGTAATTATTCTTGTTTCTTTTTTTATAGAATGAAATTTCTATATATCTTTTTCATCCAAATTTCTTCTACTAATACAAATTTCGATAACACCAACTTATTATTGATTTTACATTTAAATCAAAGCATGTACAAACTTTTCTTAATTCTTTCTTCTATTTTTTTAAATTCTAAAGGATGTTTAATTATTAGAGGGTATTTGTAGAGATAATTTTAGAAATTTATGAAAGTTTAAATCAAGATATAATTATAATAATTCGAAAGAGAATAAATTATACTATCTTTAAAAAAAAGAACTGTTAAGTATTTTTTTAAGAAATATATTATAATATATTTTTACATAATTTTAGAATAACCTAAAAAATACTTTCATTATTTATTATAAGTATCTTTTAAAACTTTACTATTACTTTACCTGTTTTAAAGTGATTTATTTGTTTTTTAAAATAGGAACTTGGCATAATTTCAATCCTCATTTTTTTATTTTAATTACTAAAAGTGATCAAAATTAATAGAAATCAAACATTTTTTGTAAATAAAAAGAATCTAAATGGTATGAAAAATGAATAATTATTTCTTATATGTTTAATAATTGGAGAAATTTCTAGGTAATAAGGAGTTGATTTGAATAAAATATGAAAATAGGCATAAATATTAATTTCATGTGACGTGTGAAGAAATTAAGTGAGATCATATTTGGAGGAAAATGGTACAAAAGTAAAAGGTGAGTCCTTATGAATTAAATGATTGATTAATTATTTAAGTTGGCTTGAATTAGAAATTCAGTGTAAAATTATCCAGAAAAATAGTTTATTTGGCATCGTAATAAATTTAGAATAAATAAATATTCAATAGATTAATTGAATACGTATTATTTATCAAATTTCAAGATTGATGATAAGAAGATGTAATATTAAAGTGATTAATTTATTGTTCAAAAGAACTAGAGTGGATTATTGGTAGAATTGAAAGGTTGAAGAAGTTTAAGTTTATTTCAGTATATGTTATTATAAAAATAAAATGAAAAAGGATTTTGAGTATATATAAGTGATGATTAAAGATATCTTAAATTTGGTTATTAAATTTATGTTATTTAATTTGAATATTTGTGGATCACTTAAGGTCTATTTATGTATAATTTATTCTCATTAAATAATTTATTTTATTTTCATAGAATCCATAATGAATTTCGAAGAATAAATGAATCTATTGAATGGAAATTGCATGTGGTAAAGTTCCTTTCTGTTCAATATGCTATTATAACAATAATAAATTTAATACAGTACAATTTATCAATAGTCTATTAGTGATTTCTTAAGGGTATTGTGTTCAGAGAATGGATTTAAGGGAAGAAAACACCAAAACTTAGGATGATTCAAATAATGATGGGAAATTATAGAAGCAGGACTAGCTCACAAAAAATTCAAAATAACCTCTAATAGGAACAGACATAGATTAAGGAAAAGTTCATTTAGAAGATGAGGATAGTTCAAGTAGAGTAAATGGTATAAATTTATTTGATAATTTCATAGGTCATTGGAGTAAGTCTGAGCATCAATTGTATCTTCATTTTGTTAATGAACATCAAGATATTTTGAGGTCTAAATATGATAAGAAATCAAAAAAAATCTTTAAAATGATGAGCCAATACATTATTACAAGAACAGCCACTTAATGTAGATCACATCATTAAAAGTTTAATCCACTTTAAAAAAGTAAGAGAAAAGGAAAAGGCTTTGTACGACCCATCCCATCTGTTATTATTTAAGAAAATTGATTTATAGCTGTTAACTATCATTTAAGAATTTTTTCATGTATTTTTAAATAACTTAATTCCTAATCAGGAGTCTTTAGATATAATGAATCTATAATCAAAACTTCAATTTACAAAACCAAAAATAACCAAGAATAATTGTTTTTATTAAAAAATAAGGTCTCTTTCACTTAATCTTCTGTTNATTATTTATCAAATTTCAAGATTGATGATAAGAAGATGTAATATTAAAGTGATTAATTTATTGTTCAAAAGAACTAGAGTGGATTATTGGTAGAATTGAAAGGTTGAAGAAGTTTAAGTTTATTTCAGTATATGTTATTATAAAAATAAAATGAAAAAGGATTTTGAGTATATATAAGTGATGATTAAAGATATCTTAAATTTGGTTATTAAATTTATGTTATTTAATTTGAATATTTGTGGATCACTTAAGGTCTATTTATGTATAATTTATTCTCATTAAATAATTTATTTTATTTTCATAGAATCCATAATGAATTTCGAAGAATAAATGAATCTATTGAATGGAAATTGCATGTGGTAAAGTTCCTTTCTGTTCAATATGCTATTATAACAATAATAAATTTAATACAGTACAATTTATCAATAGTCTATTAGTGATTTCTTAAGGGTATTGTGTTCAGAGAATGGATTTAAGGGAAGAAAACACCAAAACTTAGGATGATTCAAATAATGATGGGAAATTATAGAAGCAGGACTAGCTCACAAAAAATTCAAAATAACCTCTAATAGGAACAGACATAGATTAAGGAAAAGTTCATTTAGAAGATGAGGATAGTTCAAGTAGAGTAAATGGTATAAATTTATTTGATAATTTCATAGGTCATTGGAGTAAGTCTGAGCATCAATTGTATCTTCATTTTGTTAATGAACATCAAGATATTTTGAGGTCTAAATATGATAAGAAATCAAAAAAAATCTTTAAAATGATGAGCCAATACATTATTACAAGAACAGCCACTTAATGTAGATCACATCATTAAAAGTTTAATCCACTTTAAAAAAGTAAGAGAAAAGGAAAAGGCTTTGTACGACCCATCCCATCTGTTATTATTTAAGAAAATTGATTTATAGCTGTTAACTATCATTTAAGAATTTTTTCATGTATTTTTAAATAACTTAATTCCTAATCAGGAGTCTTTAGATATAATGAATCTATAATCAAAACTTCAATTTACAAAACCAAAAATAACCAAGAATAATTGTTTTTATTAAAAAATAAGGTCTCTTTCACTTAATCTTCTGTTAATTCATATACTTAATTTATTTTTTTTAAATCACTATTTATTAAATTAACTGATTATAATATTTTTTATTTATTTATTTAATGCAAACAACTAATAAATTACCTCCTAGAACTCAGACTAACCAAATTATAAATGGCAATAGAAATGTATTGGTATTTTAGGATCAAAAACCAAAAGATTTAAGAAGATACACAACTGATGCAGAAGAAATGAAAAAATATAAATAGAGTTATGGTTCATAAAAAAGAAATGACTCAAAGTATAAATATGAATAGAATTTAGTGATATTTAAAAATAAAATTAAGATTAGTGTAAATATAATACAAATGGTAAATAAATTGCAGAGAATGGAAGATAATAACATGTTTCAAGTTTATCTGATAGTCAATCATAATAACTTCCTTTAGTAATGATAAAATGTTAAGCAAAACCATAATTTGAAAATTTTAAGAATCATGTAAATGCAAAAAATCATAATTTCATCACTTAACAACAAAGAAATGAAAAACCTCATTCATTTAAATAAATTGCATAGACAAATAATAAACAAATATCTAATTGTAATATGATTATTAAAATTTTTAAGTGTATTATGTAGGAGATTTGTAAAATGCAATTTTGAATTAGAATTCAAGAAATTCGGATATATTTCGAGAACATATAGTTGTTTCTTTTACATATATTCCAATAATATAGAAATCAGTTATTGATGTTAAATAGATATAAGAGAAAAAATTGAAAATTCCAATAAGAAAGAATAAGAAATGTAATAAAATTAGAAATTAATGAAAATAGATAATAAAACAATAATATTTGATATGGATGAGACATTGATGCATTGTAATGAAGACGAAAATGATAAATGCTAATTTAAAATTCCAATAGAATTTGAAGATGGAGAAAGAATAATAGCAGGCATCAATATTAGAAATTTTGCTAAAGAGATAATTTAAAAGCTTAGTGAGGTATGTGAAGTAATGATTTTTACTGCTTCTTATGATATTTATGCTAACCAAGTAAAAATTGATTAAACTATTTGAGGTTATAAATATTTTAGATCCACATAATAATTTGTGTTGTCGAATTTTTAGAGATAATTGCATTTCAGTAGATGATAACCATTTGATAAAACATCTTGGAGTATTGAATAGAGATTTAAAGAATGTTGCCATAATTGACAATTCTTCTTGCAGTTTTGCGTAATCATTAAATTCAACAATAAGTTAGACATCATTTAGAGAATGGGATTCCGATTGTTTCATTCTATAATGATGAAAAAGATAATCAATTGATTAAATTGTATCGATACTTGTGTTAATACATTCTTCCTGCTGAAGATGTAAGACCTATCATTTTATCCCATTTTAAATAAGATAAATTAAACTAATATGAGACAGTTGAGGAAGCAGTAAAATAATTGTATTTTTGAGATATTTGAGTCTTATTTGTTTCTGTAATTTTTGTTAAAAACATATTTTAAATGTGAAAGTCCTTTAATTTAATACATATTTCAGATTAATGTTACTTGAAAGTGATCAATAATAAGATAGTTCAAACATCAATAATCAATAACTATATAAATCTACATATGTACTATGTCTTATAGATATAATTTCAGTCAATTAGGAATAGACGAAAAATTTATGATGACAATGATTTTAAGGAGGTTGTCAAAAATTTTTATATTCTGATCTCAGAAATGAATAAAAGTATTTAAACATCTTAATTCATTATTAGTTAGGAAGATTTCTAAAATTCACATGAGAAAATAATAACCAAAATAAACTAAATAGAGAAATGCAATCACAACTAAGTAACAAATTAAAGAACCTCAGATTATTAAAAGAGATATCAATATTAGACCTGGATTATTGCAAGCTTAACAATTCTTTAACTCTTGTTTCAGTTAATAAATAGTTAGTCAATTAATACCAAATTTAAATCAAACCAAACATGATCCAGTTTTCTGTGAAGAAAACAAACAACATCTAGATTTCTAACGCAATCAGTTTCACATAAAAATTGCCTATTAAATATATATCAAGAAATTTGGTCCCTCCCTTGTTGAAAATTAGGATCCAACATCTATTGCCAAAAAAGTCATGAATACAAATTTCAATCCTAAAGTAATTATACTTTTAAGAACCAGTCACAAATCCCAGATGATGATAAAGATAATGATATTTCTGATTTCCACATTAAACCTAATGAAGATGCCAAATAGAAACACTTGAAAGATCTTGTTCGAGAATTTTAGAGTGATTAATGATTTTCAAAACATTATAAGAAGTAAGTATATAAAATATATCCATCAAATATCACAAATTATTTACCAAACCTCATTAATTTTTTAGTATTCTTAATTTCAACTCCATACTTGTAGATTAAATTTCCTTATTTGGTTTAGAATTAATTATCATATTTCTTGTGTTTTATTATTCTAATATTTTATTCCTCAAAATATCATAATTTATAGGCTTTCTTTCAGATGAATGATCTTATGCTTTATATTATTAAGTTTATTGCTAACCTTTTGAAATTACATAACGTTTTTAATATTTTTCCTAAGATACATTATTGTTTGATTATCCAATTTACTATTATTTTGGAATAGGAGATATACTTAATTTTTACATTTAATTTCTTTTATCTCTTATTGAGATTTCACTATTTGGCACTATAGTTTTAGATATCTTCTATTTCTCGTAAACTATTCCAATAATGGACTCTAAAGGATCAACAAAATCATTAATTGATTTTCTGATATCCAAATAATTTAATGAAAAAAATTGTAAACAAGGTGACTATTCCTTAGCCATTTGATAAGTATAATACCAACATAATGAGTTTTCTTAGTATTATGCATTTTGTAATTTGAATATAGTATCATGTGTTACAAATTTTGAAATCTTTTCTGGAATACCATTTAATGTGATTTTAGAATTGATTGGTATTAAGTCTGATAATTTCATAAAGCTTTCACAATTCTCTTCATTTTATAATATGCAACACAAAAATAAACATGAAATCTTTCGAAGCATGATATTCTTTTTATCATTCAAATTTTTCTAAATTTTATTTAAATCTTCATGATTAAAAGATTCAAACATTTTTCTTTTAAAACTTGGATTAGAGTTCATGTATTCCATTAATCGCAACATAGATTCAATTAGAGATTCAATATCAGAATCAGAATTTTTTTTTAAATTTATCATATTAAATTAAATTATACTTCTTTCATTGTAATTAGAAATGCATAAACTTAGGTAATTTTTGAATATGCTTTTCTACTCTATCTCTGTTTTTGGAGTCAACCTTTTTGTTGATTTGATTGATTATTGTAATTTTGAGTTAGTCATAGAGCTAACGATTTTTTTCAATAACTCTAAGAAAGTTTATTAATTCAATAGGGTCACAATCATCTATAATCTTTTTGATTAAATTTACAGATAATGTAATATCTGAACTTTTATCTTTTTTAGAAGCCAAATATAGAATGTTGGCCAAACCTTAAGCACTTGACATATCATTATTAACTGCTTAAAGACTTAATTAAACTAATTTTCCAAGATTAGATAAATATTTGTCAATTTATAATAAAATAGCAGCTAATTCCTTAACATTATAAGCTATATCATAATATTGATAATCTAGAATGAAATTAGAGATAAGTTATTAGAATTATTAATATGTTGCTAATTTCATTAGGCCTGGGATATCAATAAGTTTTTTTTATAAATATTCTGAAATCAAAGAATCTAACTATAGGAGATTTTTATTATTGATAGATACCAAATTCACAATATTTTGAGGATGAATAATGTGTTGATTATTAGATATAAATTCACTTAAGTTAATTTAATAATTTCGAAATAGATTGACACTAAATTCCCCAATTTATTTAGGAGTCATCATTTAAAGAATTTTAAACAATTATCCTTACTAAAATTCCTCTTCTATACGAGTAGTTTCAATAAGTTTGAAATATGTTCCACATAAATAAAATAATGAAAGGTTTTCATGATTAATAGTCATTTTTTTTAAGACGAAGAAGAGTCTCTAAGCTAGGAGTTAATCTTTGGATTGAGAAACTCCTATGAGTAATTACATTAAATCTTTTAATTCAACTTTATCATTAAGGATAATAAGGTCGGCTATTTTTCTTAGTAATTCTTATTTGTTTCTAAGTAAACTTAAATTTTAATAGAGAGTAATAAGTGATAACTGATTAGATTGATTGGATTATAAGTCCATCTTTTCTACTGATTAGGCAACTTGTTTTAAATAATTAATGCCTACATCAGCATAAATTCGACTTAATAGTGCTAGATTTTTAAGATTATAATCATGTAATCCATATTTAGATAGTTAAATGTAATTTTAAACCCAATTGCATTGAAGCATTTATTTTAATAGTTTTTTGTTGTGTAAAAAGTGTAATATAGTAGTGGATTCTTTATAATCTAGTTCTTGTGTAGTGATAATTTTATTGAGTACAGAATGTGGTAATGTATCAATAGCAGAATTTGGCATAGTAAGGAGTGTATTGAGATCACATGAAGAGTTCAATTAAAGACATTGAAGTAAAAAAGGTTTTGTAGGAAATCTCTTCTAAACAACTTTATTTAAGTAATTTTAGTAAGAATCAAGGGGATCTTGAGTGATAGATTGAGCATATTTGACGAATTAGACTAATGAATAGGAATCTTATTTGAACATGGTAATAATTTTATTCTGATTTTCATTAAGAGATTGGTGGATAAGGGTTTTGTCAAATTGTTTTTGGTTTTGAAGCACCTACTTTAAAAACAAGATAGCTGAAGAGCAATCAGTTAAAGGTAAGGTATTCTAAGATATGGTGAATTTAGCAGCTAATTTCATATTAAAATATATAGTTGTGGAAAACAAATAAATTAAAATCATATTTATTCGATATCTTATTGTTATCTATTACTTTATAAAATATAAAAATTAGACTTGATTATAAATCACTTTTTTTGTTTGATTTTATAGTTTTTATGGAAATTAAAAATAGAAAAGAAATTATCTAAAATATATTTGCAATTTTTATTAATTATAATGATAAATTTGAGTTTCTATAAATCGAAACTGAAATTATATTACATTTGAATCATAAATTCTATATAATAGAAATTAGTTAGACAAAAGTTATTCTTAAATCATAATTATTAGAAATTGTTATCAATTTATTCATTTTTTTGATTAGCGAATGACATTTTTATTTAATTAATTTTAAATTATCATAATTTAAGTCAGCTAATGTTTAATCTTCTTTATTTATTTAATCAGTTCTATCTTATATATTAATTGAGTCTTTATAAAATTTGAATTGATATGAAGATTTGTAGATAGAGAATCTAATTTAATATAGAGTAGGAGTACTATATTTGAGAGAGATGCTAATTACAATTTGATCTATTCAGATTTAAATATTAATTATATAATAAAATAAGGAGAAATGAATCGTAATGTTATAGCAATAATATTTTGAATAGAATACAAGCTGGTTGGAAAGAAAGGAGAAGGAACATTTTCAGAAGTGATAAAATCATAATCATTCAAAACAGGAAATTATGTTGCAATAAAATGTATGAAAAATAAATTTACATCAATTGAACAAGTAAATGATACTGAATATATATAGGTTAATCATTTACGAGAGATATAAGCTTTAAGAAAGCTAAGTCCTCATGATCACATTATCAAGTTGATTGAAGTTCTTTAGTATGAAAATAATATAAAATTAATTTAGCGATGAACCAACAGGACGATTAGCATTAGTGTTTGAATTGATGGAATAGAATTTATATGAACACATTAAAGGTATTATTATTAACATTTTAAATAGGAAGAAGATAACCTTTAAATCCTTAAAAAGTTAAATCTTTTATGTACTAACTGCTAAAATCTATTGAACATATGCATAGAAATGGAATCTTTCATAGAGACATTAAACCGTAATCAATATTCAAATTATTAGTGAAAACATTCTACTAAACTCTGATCATCTTAAACTGGCTGATTTTGGATCATGTAAAGGAATATATTCAAAACATCCTTACACTGAGTATTATAATACATTATTATAGATATATATCTACAAGATGGTATAGAGCACCTGAATGTTTATTAACAGATGGTTATTATGATCATAAAATGGATCTCTGGGGAGTTGGATGTGTAATGTTTGAAATTATTGCTCTATTTCCACTATTTCCAGGAACTAATGAATTAGATTAAGTCAATAAAATACATAACATTCTAGGAACACCTAATCAGAAGGTTTTTGATCGATTTAGAAAGTTATACTTATATAATATTATAGATAAGCTACTCATATGGAAATCAATTTCCCACCTAAACATGGTAGTGGTATTGATAGATTACTACAAGGATAAAGTAAAGAATGCATTGATTTAATTAAATTATTACTTATTTATGATCCTGAAGAAAGAATCAATGCTTAATAAGCCTTAAAACATGAATACTTTCGTGAATTATTAGAAGCTGATACTCAAAAAAGCTTTTAACATACCTTATAATAAATTAGAATTTCTAATCATAGAGAATAGTATATCTAATATAAATATATTTTTAGAAATGATAACTCTCTTGAAAGAAGTCAAAGAATTGAAGAAAGTAAATAATAATAACATTAGTTGAATTTCAAAAAAACTTAAAATTATTATGCTAAATCCCAAAAAAAATCAGGAGTATATTTAAATATTTATATCATTTTAGTTACCATCCTTATAATTTGATTTAAGAGTAGAAAGCATTTATAAAAATACTTAACATCATGATAGTGATGATGATCTAGAAAAATAATCATCTAATAAATAAATGATGTTACCCTAAATACCTAAATCTAAAAAATATGATCCTAAAAAAATATATGGCAAACAACAATATGGATCATCATCAAATTAACCATATTAGTTCAATTCTAAAGGTAATAATATTTTTATTAATTAAATAGGTAAAAAAGCCACCCATGGTTTGCAAGGTGAATATATAGTTTTTGGAAAGAAAGCAATGAATTAATGATATATTTTAAGTTTTTAGTTGACTAATCAAAAACATTCTGTAATTTTGAATTTTCTATTAAAATAAAATTAATTAATTTAAAAAAAATTAACATCAACTTAAATTCATATGTTAATTGATTCTTTTTTCATAAATTTCTTTGTAAATATAATAAAATAATATTATTTTATTTCTATGAACACAAATTTTTGAATTAATCATTAATTCTTTTGCTCATCCTCTACTTCATAGATTGCTTAATGTTAGTGATAATTTTTATGATTAAACTTTCTTTTTAATATTTAATTCTATACAAGTCTAGGACTATTATTTATTATTAATGTTGGATGTTATCTAGCAGAATCTGGTGAATTAGTATCAGGTGATTATTAATCGAATTCTTAAGTTGAAAATTTTTTAAATGCACTCTTCTTAGGATTTTCTGTAGGTGAACCATCATTTAATGCTAAATTTTTACGCTTAGCATGTTATGCCAATCTTGGACTATTCATTATAGGAACTTTTATTTTAATTTTTTCATCTTCAACTTCATCTTCATCTTTTTATCTTGATTTCTATTTTATTTCAGGTAATTATAATTTATCTGATTTTTCCATTCTAAATGTTGAAGTTTACCATAATTTACCCTATAATTATACTTTTTTTTAGGATTAGAATTTCAATTTTCTATCAGTAAAACCACCCGAAAAAAATGGATGATCTAAAGCCTATTAAGCCGAGATTCTTTATTTTGGATCAATCTATAACATCATTTAAATAAGTTCCATCGCTGCTTAAGGTGTTCTATATATGCTTAGATTATCTAAATTTATTATGCATTTTTTATTCAACTTCAATATTTCATGATAATCATTTCCCGGAAACAAATCCTTTTAAGTTATTCTAATTAATTTAAACATTAATTATATACAATTTATAGAATATGCATCCTACACTGAATATATCACAAATCTTATCATATTTAAAACTCAAATCTTTAAGATTTGCTATTTCAGGTGCTACATATCCTGGTGTACCACATTTAGGAAATGGGTAACTAGTTACATGAGTAGATGTTGCTAATCCAAAATCAACTATTCTCAATCCAGTTATTTGATTAACTTCTTTAAACATGATATTTTCAGGTTTTAAATCTCTATGCATAATTTCTAATTAATGCATTCTTGAAACTCCTGTCAATATTTACTAGAAATCTAAAAATTACAAAAATACCCAAAGGATAGATTTAATCTAATCCCAACTTAATTATCCTATTTATCCTCTACTTATAAGATCATGTAATGAATTGCCTTTCAAATGTTCTAGAATTAGATAAAATGTATTTTCTCCCTCATAGACTTCTTCCAATTTTACAACAGAGTCATGATCTAATGTGGCCATTAAATTTATCTCATTAAATAAGGCTTACTAACAATAAAATACAATATTATACAAATCCTCCATCTTCTTTTAAATATCTCTTTTCAACACATTTTGATGCAAAATCTTACTTATTATCCTTATCCACTACTAGATACACCTTATATATAAAGAAATGTTTACTTTCGAAGATCCACCCTTACCTAATAATTTCAATGGTTAATAGAAATCACTCACATCTTTAAACATGACTCTATTTCTTAAATGAGATTTCAATTTCCTAAGTTCTTCATCTTTACCAACAAAATATTTGACTGACCCTTTGTATTCAAACCCAAATTATGATAGTTATCTGTCCTTTTCAATACTCCAAAAAATCTTAGTTTCTAAATTCAATTATAGATAGTATTTAGGTTATTAAGACTCAAGTTCCTTTTAAATGAACATTTATTTATACATTTGTAAGAATCATTGTGTCATCGATTATATATAAAAAATAAGTGATATCTTTTAGTAAATGTTTTCTCTGGCATATTGTATGAAAACTGGCTGTGTCGTAATTTATTTCTTATTTGCTTTGCATCCAAATTATAAATATTAGTTAAAAATATTTTTTAAAATACCCTGTTTAATGTAATGAGCATAAATAATTAATCAGAATACTTGATCAAACTTATTTTAATTATTAATTATCTACAACGACAAAACTAAGATCAGAAAAATATTAACTGAATTTGAGTATACGTTCATACATATTATTAAAATAAAATTATTAGATATTTCAGAATTCTTCATCAGATATTACCTCATTAGTATTAAAATACGATTTTTATATTTAAGTTTGTATTACACCAATTTTAATGTTCATATCCTTTATATCATTCTATCATAATTTTTAAAAACAATACTCTCAATTGATTGATTAATTATTTTTGTTTAGATCTATTATCAATCAAAACAGGTGTTCTTTCTTTTATATCCAATAATTATTGATTTAATTATTGATCAATTTCTAATTTTTCGGTATTCCCTTTATTCAATTGAGATATTTGCAATTATAAATTTGATATGGTATCTCTGTTTTACTTAAGAGTGATTTAAATATCTTCTGGTATTTATTCAGTGACTTTTGTTTCTAATTTGGGTAATAATTCTAAATAATCAATCCATTATTATTAAATTTATTAAACTTCATTGGACTTCAAATGTTCAGACAAGAGTGACAATTGCTAAAAAATATAGATGAGAATTACTTTGGAACATTTAGAGATGGTGATAAGGGTTCTCTAATAGTCTTTTAAATAATTTTTATTAACTTTAAGATTAGCTTCAAATTTAGAAAATTCTTTTTCTACTCTATTAAACTCTTTTGTCCATTCATTGATAGCAACTTTGGTTTCAATAACTTATCGATCTTGAGGTACTTAATTATAATCAGTTTGTTCATTATTATATTTCTTATGATAAAATAGAATACTCTAAGTTAATTCATCCTATTCAACTTCTTCATTTTCATTATTTTCTTCTTAGATTTCAAGAAGATCTTCATCATCTATTTTATTGACTTAAATAACAGAGTTTTCCATATCTTTACCAAAATCAGGAGAATCAAATTTAAAATTGACTCTAATTAATTCTCTATTGAGTAAATCATTTAAAATGAAACAAACCATATCTCCACATCCTTATGAAATATGAGGAGATCCCAATTATTCTGGTAATTTAATACCCCAAGCTTTGATATCGATTAATAATTTTCTGGCAGTTTCTTCAACATTATGATAATTAAGTTTAATAGGTTATGCCATTTTATTTTTTTTTTATTTGGGTAAGCTCATAAGCCAATAACAGAGTTCAACAAAATAATAAAATCTTTGATTTTGATTGACATTTTCTTCTAAAGAAAAATAATATTTGGAAATAGGTTTTTTTTTGAGAGGAATACAGAAATTTTCATGATATTAGACTAGTGATAATTTTTCATAAATGTCCTATATAATATAAGATATTTAATAACCTCCATCATCAAGACATTAATAATTTGAGGAGTTTTTTTGGTATCAATAAAATTAGAATGAGCATCTTTGGCTTTTTATAGGACAGTAGTTGCATCAAGTCTTTTTTGTGGATCAACTACAATCATACCTTCTATGACATCTCTCAATTATTAACTATATCTATTAGAGACAGGTTTGAATTCTCCTTTTGTGATATTATTAAATAAATCCATGAGAGACATTTTTTCACTTTGTTTAAATGGACTCTTAAACTCAGCCATCTCATAAGCAATACAGCCTAATGACCAGATATCTGATTTCATATCATACCCTTCACCATGAAGGAGCTCTTCCTTTTTAATGATAATTTACCTCAGGTGACATATACAATGGTGTTCCAACTTTTGAATATGCTTCTATAGTTTCTGATGAAAATATACGACCTAGACCAAGATCTCCTACTTTTAATGTCCCATCTCCACCTATAAATATATTTGCTGGTTTCAAATCTCTATGCATTATTCTCTTATCATGCATGTGGTCTAATGCACTTGCTATCTGCATTATATAATTCCATAATTGCACTTCTTCAAATGGTGTATCATCAGATTATGCATTCTTTATTAGTTTTTTCAAATCTCCTTTCTCAGCCCACTCTGTTGCTATTATCAATTCATTATTGTAAATGAAGGAGTCCAAGTATTTTATTATATTTGCATGATCTAAAGGTTGCATCAATTTCACCTCTTTTAAACACTTCTCTCTTTATTTTGGATCCATCATATCAAATATCTAATATAAATTCACTTATCACTTTTATCTTTTTTAATGCTATAACATTCCCTTCCTTATTAATTGCCTTATAAACTGTTGAAAATTTCCCTTCTCCTATTGCTTTCTATACTTTGTATCCATTTATTTCTTGATCAATAAATTGAGACATTAATTAATTATGTTAAATACTAAACTAACTAAATTCATTGATTCAAAAGCAGATCAAGTCAACTCATCTATTAAATCTGCATAGACATCTTTACAAAATTAGACATCCTAATTAACTAACCAAATTACAGATGCTAATCAAACCATGAAAGTTGCTGCTCCCTTACTCAAAGCAATGGGTATTAATCTAATCCTAACTATATAAAGGACATTCTGAGGCTACTCAAATCGCTAAAGGATTAGATATTGCTTAAAAGAACCTTGTACCTATTCTTGATTAAACAAATAAAGCAATATAAAAAGGTACTGACATGGCTAACTCCTAAATTTAAAAAGCATCCAACATAGCCACTTAATAAATTCAAAAAGTCAATGTAAATTTTATTCTATATCTCTAAGGATGTTGTTGGTTCATAACTAGAATAAGGATAGCATATAATTAAATAATAATATGAAAAAGGTATAGAGGCTATCAAAGAAAATTAAAATTTCTAATCTATTGCAATTAAAGCAGCTGTTGTAGGAATGGCAATTAATTAAATTGTAGAAACCCCAACTGATGATGGATAACTCACATCAAGTTAGAAAAATACTTAATAGCAACAATAATAATAATAATAATAACAATAATAATAATAATAATAATAATAATAATAATAATAATAATAATAATAATAATAATAATAATAATAATAATAATAATAATAATCATAAATATAAACATAAACATAATCATAAAATAGAAATATCCTACCTACTTAAAGTAATATTGTTGCTGATTTTAATAAATAATAATAAAAATAAGAATCTAATTTCTTTCAAAATAAAATTAAATAATATATCAAAAAAATTACAGGGAAATAAGTCAATTCCAGAATCGAATATTTATGTCTTATCTAATAAAAAATAAAAGATAATATCGATATCAATTATTTATAATAATCCAAATAATCTTTAAAAAATGAAATGTGGAAAGCAGCTTATTAGGAGAGAAGAATCTAAAGTCATTAGATTTTTGTATAATATATGACTACGATGGTAGAATTTATTTTTGAATATTTAACAATAGTTGAAACAGTCTTTTAGTAGATTAAAATGAGATATAAATCATCAAATAATTCATTTGAAATGATTCTCAATTATTGCAATAATTTATC
Organism: Paramecium sonneborni; assembly: GCA_905182985.1. Taxonomy (NCBI): domain Eukaryota; phylum Ciliophora; class Oligohymenophorea; order Peniculida; family Parameciidae; genus Paramecium; species Paramecium sonneborni. The sequence goes on along the minus strand of CAJJDN010000104.1, from coordinate 296,521 downwards.
AATACAACTCGATTATTTTACAACGTATTGTTATGTTCAACCAAACTAAAAAATATTGAGTAGGTTATTTACAAATTAGACAAAATAATAAATAAAATAAAACTCAAAAAATAATAAAATGAAAAAATCTAATAGATCAAGTAACTTAAATACAAATGCAGATAATTAATAATTAGAATTGAGAGAAGAAAAAGCAGAAGTATAATTTTACCATTAATAACTATGCTAAAATTTTAGCAATCTTGAGAATGAATATTAATAGCACACTTCTAATATCTAAATATTAAAGAATAATTTGAAAGGAGAAATTAAAGATAAAATAACTATTTGTTAATAAATGAATTAATAGAAGATGTCTGATTATTTGATGCAAGTTTAAGGATAACGAAACATCACATTTGAAGCTGTCGAGTAATTTTATAAGAGTTTCATGTAATATGAATAAATCTATAGTTAAAATGTAGAAAGTTGTTTTGAGGGAGTTCAATAAGTGAAGGATACCTATGATGAAGAATTTAGAATGTATTGTAAATTATGAATTAAATTTAGATTACTTTAAATCATTAATAAAATAATAGTAATAGTTTGGATTATTCACTACATATATCTTAAAAGAGATATCAGAATTTGAATATATAAGAATAGAATTTTTGTAGAAATTATTTTCATAGTTGACAGCAGAGTTAGGAAAATATTTTTAATTTGCGAATTAAAAAACAATTGATTTTACAAATTAAGAGATATTATAATAAGCAAAAGTGGCTTTTAACATAAATTAATTATTGACACCAGAATAATTAGTAATAATTAAGAAATACTCAGGCATTCCATTATAGAATGAGATTTCACCAGATATTTATTCTGCATTTGCTTCAAATTTTACAAGTAAATATAATCTTAATAATATTAATTATAGTACCTTCTCCTGAAACTCTATTGTAATAGTCTCCTTTGATTTTGAAGAGATATAATGTTTAACGGGATGTTGCTTGGGAAAGATCATTAAGTTTTGGCAAAGATTTTGTACCAAGCACTTTTATAATAACTGTTGATGGGTTTTTATTATTTTATGATACAGATTGGAAGGAACAAAATACTGAAGAACCAATATAGTGTCATAATTTTATGGTTATTAATGAGGTATTAAATATTATATAATTTAATAGTTAACAATTAAGGAAAGCTAAAGTGACGAGAGTGTTGTAGAGTTAAGTGTAAGAAAGTAAGGGAAACTATTTGATACACATAAGAAATAAATTTTAAAGATGAATGATGTAATGGAGAAGGAATCCTTAAAATTATTACTAAATTAGTTTAAATGATTTATTATAAAAATAATTGTTACTTAAAATAAAAATTGCATAAATAGACTATCATTATCCTGATAAAATATACTAAGCATTAGTTGGTTAGTTAATGTATTAATTATATTAAATCTATTAGGATTGTTCCAGTTTAGAGTTTTAATTAAAATAATTATTATAACCAGATAAATTATCTTGACTGAAAGCCATTTAGGAAGCATTCTATTTTCTTTCAAATTATTAGAGTAAATCTTATTATTGATATTGAGAAGGTTGTTCATTAGGACTTTAGTAATTTTTAGATCTTATTTAAACAGGAGTTGAAGCCTTAATACTCTGATCAATAGAGTTTGAATTAAATTGTTAAGCTTATTATATTTGGGCAGGTTTAAAACTCATAAGTAAAGCTTTATTTTATGTAGGTTAAACTTTAGGAGGTAGTTCAAATATTTTTTAATTTTAATTTTAGGATGGTTCATTTTAATATTGCATATTCGAATTAAATTCTTATTTATCAAAAAATTTTTAATCTTTTTAAGTAGTATTTAATTTAATTTTATGTTCTTCTGGTTTGAAAATGAAATCATCACCATCAATAGTTTAATCTTTTCCTAACAATTAATCCAATTATTGATCATGATTTAAAACATATTCTTAAAATCCATCTCTTGGTTATTACATTTCTTTAATTAATTCTCTACTTGGGAATATAGCATCACTAAATTCATCTTTTTACATTATAGTATCTTCATTTCTATTAAATCTTTTAAGAAACATATTATATTCTTATTGTGTAAGTGATTGAATTTCAAATTTATTTAATAATTAATCTAAACAACGTTTATCTATAATAGGTAAATTGCCAGCCACATATTTAAAAACAGTTGTAAACTTCCATTCAACTAATTAAGCTAAATTCATTTTCTCTATTTCTATTGTTCTTAAATAATCAATCTCCTTATATATAAGTTTAGCAACGAACTCTTCTAAATAAAATGACAGTTTATCTATAAATTATTTAATTGTTATCAATACATTTCCCAGTTTCTGAATATAGCTTTCTGACAATACACTACATTGCTGCATCTCTATCATATCTAGGAACTATAAATTCAAGAAATAATTGATATCGTAATTTATCATCTCCTTTACTCCATGTGAAGATCCAGAAATCACAAAACTTTTAATGAACACTACATCCATTCTTACACATAAAGCGAAAGATGTCTTAAGAAGTTATGTATCCTTTCATGTTTGAATCAATTGCTCTAAATGCATCACTAATATCAAATCGTATATTTTCAGCTAATGTTAATTTCAATTCCTCAACCTATTATATACCATTATTAATACTTCTCTTTCTGTTATCAAAATTGTTCGAATTATTGTTATAAGCTTTTCACCTATTTTTCGTTATTGCTCATTTTCTGTGACTGTTGGGCTTAACATTTATTTTAATATTAGTTAATTAATATATATAAATTCTTCTCATCAATCAAATGCATTTACGTTATTCATCTCAATATATATTAGCTTCATTATTTTATTAATCAAATTTACAATCATCTCTGCTCAATTAATAATTTTTCATTTTATAAAACAAATGGATTAATTGAACAACAATTTAAACAAATTCTACACTTTAATTCATAAATTAAAAAAAGTTTTCACAAGTACTACCAAAGATACAAATGATCCATCAAATACTTCTATTGAAACATAAATATGAGTATATTTTTATTTATTTTAGAAATTATATCAAGCAACTTAAAAATAAGACCTATATTATGAAAGAAGATTGATAATAATTTATTTAAATTCATATTACAATATTTAAACATACTATAAATTCATTAAATATCCTTAATTTCATTTATCCATTTACTGAATTAAAACAAAATAATCATCATAAATTGATGTAAACAATAATAAATACTTTATTACTCATGTAATCAATTATAAGATTGCTTAATATAAGCTTTATTCATAATATTTACTTGTTCTATTAAACTTCGATTTATTTTCTTCAATTTTATTATTTTAAATATTTGGATCAGATTTCAACAACTATTTTTCTTAACATAAATATTTTAGAATATAACTTTTTTTCTATCAATTTTTATTTACTCATTCAAATCATTGCTTTTTTAAGTTTGATATTATTCAATTTGTATCTAGTTTTTTTTTTCTAACAGTATCTTTTGATTATATTAAACTATAATCTTAAGTTTATACTTATAGACTACCTCTCTTTAGTAAAAATAATCAATTAACTATATTACCCAATTCAAAATGAGAAATAATTATTATACTCTAAAATTTTTATTGCTTCTATCAATTTAAAAATTACTTAATTTTCATCAATTTTCATTCGACTTTAATCGTTCCATTTAATATGTTATTGAATTCTCTTTAATAAACTTTAATTTTTATGATAATTACAAGTAAGATTAGTCATTATTATTTATAATAAACTATTCACAATATTAATTTATTTCAAACTCAAAAGAATAATCAATAGAATTTCTATATATCTAAGATTCTATTTTAATTTAATTACTAATTCAAATAAATCTATTGAATGATTTAATTCAAATTTGTACTTCAATAGGTTTGAATCTTAGAGTTCACAATTCTTCACCAGTAAGAATAATGAGCTATAGATTTTTTTAAATAGGCATCTTCCTTTCATTAATTTAAGATGATATAAAAAGTTTAGTTTTGTTTATTAGCGTGAATTTTATTTCAATTAGAGTTTAAATAGCTGTAGATAAGGGTTTTTATATTGTCATTTTTAACTGTCTCATAGCTGTAGTGTTTTTCTTAAATTAATTCAATATTGATCATTAAATTTTTTAAAATTATGATGATTGATTAGAATATTTTCAAAATCTTTTCTTTCAAATAGATATTGATTTTCTTTTATGAATTAATCTTCTACATAACCTTTTCATTTTTATTAAAGCTTTGATTGAAACAATAAATTTATTTAAAAATACATGGTTTAGTATCTTATATAATTCTGGTATAATCATTCCAATCACAATACTAAATCAAATGTAATTGCTATTTTTTTCCTTTGAGAAATTTAATTATATAAAAATTAACATTAATTTTATTAAATCTATTATTGAATTTTTATTTATCAATATAATTTATTATTCAAAAAAAAAAAGTTTACAACCTAATTGTTGGATTTGCTATATTTTTTCAACTTCTTTTTGTAGGGCTCTAATACTGTTGATTTCATGAAAATTATCAATATTTGAGATTATTGATAAAATAATTGAAAAAATTAGCTCCCTTCAAAAATGCATTAAAAATAAACATAATTTAATTGTTTCTATTTTAATCTTAAATACATCGTATTCATTCTTAAATAGTAAAGTTCTTAATGCAATTTAATACTCAAATTTTCATCATTTATTTTAAAAATTTATCGCATATGGGGATTAAATGTCTTAAATGCTAAGACGTAGAAGAATAAATCACTACTTAGTCTTTTGTTAGAACAAATTTAAAAGAGAAAAGTTAAGAATAATAAAAAAACAATAGATAAAAATTCTTATATGATAAATTGAATAAATCTTAAAATTCATAATTTAGTCCATCAAAATAATAATATGAATGTGAATGGTTTCCGAATATATGTATAAATGCTAAGAATGAATTTAATATTGAGGGTTTTGAAGAATCTTGGATTTAAACTAATTAAAATTTTCTAACTTCATAAAATGAATAATAAAAACATAGAATTTCATAGAATTCATCAGCTTAAACAACTCCTCAATAGCCTTTTTTATTACATGTATCTTAATCAATAATAAGAGATAAAATCTCCTAAAAATATAAAAATGATTAAAAGCATCGAAATAGAACTAAATCAGAAAACATAATAAATAGAAGAGAGTGTGAAGAAAAAAAAAAATACTGTAAAAATATAAAACATGAAATAAAAAGGGAAAAAAAGAGAATACTACACCCTTCTAAAGAAAAACAAGTTACTCAATTAAAATTGTAATAAAAGTAATAAAATCTTACAATTTTAATTAATGGTCATTGTGAATTTAAGAGTTAGGCTTCACCATCTTAAATACAACATCGATCCAAAACAATGAGTCCAACTCCAAAAAAAAATCAATTTTTAATAATTTGATATATTTTTTTATAAAAATTTATTATAATTCAACTTAAATTGATTAATAAATGTTATTATACAAAGTTTCAAGTTATCATTAATTAAAAATATTGAATTTTTCAATTAAGACTAAATATTTATAAGAGAGAAAATCAATAAAATATTCATTTTACTTGTTAGATATAATTGACTTATAAAAATCTTAACTAATCTACACTTAAAATGTTTATCAAGCTAGACATTAAATTTCGTTTCCAACTTTAATAATTTTTTTCAATAAAAATGTTGAAATACTGTTAAAATAAAATAATATTATGAATTTAGAGACTTTCTAAGCCAATCAAATTAGAAATCAAAATTATTTTAACATAAATAGAATAAAAACCATTAGGATAAATTATTAATTAAAATAATAATAAATGGTTCTAAATGTTTAAGAAAGATGTATGTATATATAAAGAAAAACAAATCAGTAAAAATTAAAAATCCTTTTAATTAATTCATAACAATTAATATTACATAATGTTAGGGGTTAATAAAGATTTACATAATTATTTTTAATTATAGTGTTTGTGTTATCAAAAAACACTTCTTTCATTTAGTAATTAAAATTTTACATTTCAAAACAATATGATCGTGATTTTAAAACTATTTCTGATTTTAATGTGAGATTTTTGAATATTCTTAGCATTGAATTGACAGCCTAAGATTGTCTTGATAATTTTTAAAAATTAGATGACGAAGTCGAGTATACAGATTATTATATCGATACAACTGATTATTAACCGTTGGAAAGTTATTCTTATTCCTTTTGGATAAAATATACTAATCTAGATCCATAATATAAAATTAATGTACCCGATGAAGGCTACAGTTGGTGTGGTGGATATGAATTCATTATCTGGTCATAAACTTTAGATTATGATATGTTTAAGATTTCAGTATTGATGTTAAGATTCTCGAGAGAGAAAAGTGAGTTCAGATTTTTGTATAGTGATGTTGGTGAAGATGATCCTTTAGAAGTTATATTTTAATAGGATTCATAAAGACTTGATAATCAATGGATATATTTTAGGATATCGTATTATCCTTATGATTATAAGGTAGTTATATAGAAAGATTCTGATATTAATATTTTGAATGTTTAAACAATATATTCTGGATATATTTAAAGTACGTTGGGATACGACAATTTTGTATTTATGATTTATTGATAGTTAGATTGTAATAGCTAATACATTTTTTGTAGTAGAAATGTTTCCAGGATACCTAACAAACTAAATATATAATGAGAAATAAATAACACAAAATGACTATTTTTACCCAGATTATATAAATTGCAAACTTGAAGAAGATAGTTAAGAAGTAACTAAAATATTTGTTGATGGATTATAACACTTTAATTCTGGACTGGTAATTGTAGACAAACTTTTGATGATAGGTGAGAAATATATAATATAGGGTTGGGTAAAATTAAACTTGGATTTTGTAACAATTACAGATCCGCTATCTTAATTGTTGATGAGAATTACTATAAATTCTTATTATATGGATGCTACATATTAGGGTGATAGAACATTTTATTATCGATATAATATTTACAAATAGAATGTTTAAAATTCAAATATCTATGTTGAAACATCTCATTATAAGATTCCTTACTAATGTTATTAGTATAATAGAATATTTGGAGAGATTGAAGATTTCGAAAAATGGTAATACGAAGAAGAGCAATTATTTAATTTAATTCAAGAATGGCATTTCTTTATTTTTGAACATGGTCGAGGAGAAAGTTTAGAAGAAAGTTCTTGCATTTATTTATATTTTACAAATAGAAATGAACCAATAAAACATTGTTTTGGAAGTGAGAATCAGAAACACTAATATTCAAATGGATACTATTATATTTATATAGGAGAAGATGACTATATAAATAAGAAATTAATAGGATCAATATCAGATTTAACAATTAAATATAATTATAATGATTTGTAAGAAATTAAGATCAGTATAAATTAAACTTATTTTAGATTGTCATTTTTCATGTTCAACATGTAATGGTCCAACAGCAAATAATTGTCTATTATGTGATTAGGAACTTAATCGAATTTATGATATTATTAATAGATCTTGTGTCTGTTTAAAAAACTATATGTAGGTTGATAAAAATAAAAAATGTCAATCAATTTAAGAAATTTTTCCATTCTCTCAAGAATCATAGATTTCTACAATTTATGAGGAATAATGTGAATTTGGATATTTTAAAATTCCTAAAGACAATGCTTTTACTTGTAAAAAATGGTATAAAATATTTTATTAATTTAGTCCATTTGAAATTATAAATAACATCTATTGTTTAGATTGTTATGAATATTCTAATACTTGGTATTCAAACACAATTTGTACTAGTGATTTTATTTAGTAAGATAGATCTTAAGATTAAGGATATATTATGAATTAAAGAAGTGAAACTGAATATGAAGTATTTTTACTTGATGTTGAAGATAACCTGATATATTTTGAATAATATAAATATATTTGTAATGATTCTGATATTAGATAAGGAATTAGAAATTGTGTTTAACTTAAATAGAAAAATTTAAAGTAAGATACTTTTGTAGAATGTTCTTCTAATTATTATTATTAAGATGGAGATTGCATTCGTTGCTAATCTAATTGTTTAAAATGTACTTAGAATGCTTCATGTTATTCTTGTATTCCTAAAAATTATATTAAGAATGGAAAATGCTTTAATTGTCCTGCAAATTGCAATTAATGTTATTATGATGAATTGTTGGAAGTTGAATTATGTTAATTTTGTGATTCGTATTGTTATTTTATTATTCTAGATCCTTTGCTTTAATTAGAGGAACTTGTTAAAAATGTGGAAATTATTGTTAAACATGTATAGAAGATTTTGATTCAGAGAGCTAATTATATTTTAATCGATGTATATAATGTATAGATTCTTCTAAATATTACATTTCTATTAGAGGTAAACATTGTTTAGAAAATTTAATTGAGAATTGTTTATATGCATTTGAATATATAGAAACAGATGATATCAAAATTAATACTTTAGATTATAAGTTTTAAATTAATTCTTAACTTACACCTACAGTTAGTTGTGCTAGATGTATAGATAATTTTGGAGTTGATCAAAATAATTTTTGTTCAAGCTTACAAAATTTAGATTTTGTTAATTGTATATTTTCAGCTTATCTTATTACAAACTAAAGTCATATTTGTATTCTAGGAGCTGAAAGTAGATAAACTAATTAATGTGCTTAGACAACTCTTTCTTGTTAAACATGTTTATATTAAAAATCTATTGATAAGAATTTCTGTATTGATTGCTTAAAAGGATATTATGCTGATAGATTAACTGGACTTTGTTTTTAATGTCCTAAATCATTATTTTGTAATACTTGCACCTAATAAATGAAAGAAACTCAAAATTATTGGTAAACAAATATTATGAATTTTTATGAAACTATTATTAATAAAGATGGATTACATTCATTTCAAGAAAATGCTTAAAGCTAATCAAATTAAGATTATGAAGTAATTTGTACTTCTTGTATTAACTAATATATTTTAATAAATAATTTATGCATTAAATCATGTCCAGAAGATTGTGCTTAATGTATTCTTAAAGATAATTAATTTATATGTCTTAAATGCATATATGAAAGTTAAGGTCGTATGTTAACTATATATAATAATTAGTGTTTAAAATGCCCACAAAATTGTAAGGTTTGTAGAAATAGATCCTAAATTGAAATTACTTCACTTAATCCTTTCTTTTAAAATTAAAATTATATCATGTACTCAAGATAATGTTTGATACCTTCTAATCATCAACTACAATATAATAAAGAATATGGTATTTTTCTAAACTGCAATATAAATGGTCCATGTGAAAATCATATGTTATTTTAAATCAATTTATATTGCGATTTTGATGAATATTAAAATGTTTTAATACAAAATTAAAACAATTTATAATTCTTGTAAGGAAATGCTTATATAGAAGATTTACTAAAAAATAACTTTTCTCTTTTGTCTAATGATTTGCTTTATTAACATGCAAATGAAGCATAAATTTCAACTCTTATAATTTAAATTAACAGTAAGAAATCTTAAAATTGTTTTCTAGATCAACAATTTATTATTTCCCAAAATTTTTAATAACACATTTTTACTTTAAAGTATTTATTTTTAATATTTTAGAACTGTTAAAATTGAAATAATTGGACAATCTCTTTTAACAATTTAACTTTCTCAAAATCTAAAATTTGAAAACTTTTAAAATGTTTTACTTTAGAATATTAAATTTGTTATTGCACCTAATGTTGATTAACTAGTTTAAATTGTGATCTAATCATTAATTAAATAAAAAGTAGAATTTTAAAATTTGACTTTTACCTCATCTACTAATAATTTAGGTTGCTCTATTTAAATTTTGAATGCATATTAAATTAAACTTCAAAATATTGTAATAATAGACTACAAACATCGAGTATCTTAAGGATTTTTAAATATTCATTCTTCTGATAGAAGTGGTTTCATATAAATTATAGATTTTCAATTAATTAATGCAGACATTCAAGATTCTTCATTTATTTAATTTTAGACTTCAAAAAATTATTTAATTGAAATTTAAAATATTTTTATCCAATCAATATTATATGGATCCTAATTTATTGTTTGTATTTCAGATTTTGAGTGTGGTAAAATAAAAATTACTAATTTTGAATTTTAAAATTCACTTAGTCAAAATTCTTTATTATTTTAACTTGATAAATTTATTGAGGCCGAATTTACACATTTATTTGTCAAAGAAATAGAATTTTAAAACTCTACCTTGATGTAATTTATTTAAATATTTACTCTTTCACATTTGACATTAAAGGATTCAAAAATATTCAACAGTATTTTAATTAAAAATATCTTGCAGGCTAATTTAGATAAATATATTTACACATTTTAAAATATTGAAATTATATCAAACTATTACAATAAAGAGTCAAAACTTATTATTATAAACAGATTTACAGCCCAAGAATCATTACTTATAATTAAAGGAGCCAAATTTATATCAAATCATCTTGATAAATACCTAATTAATGAAAATTTGAAATAAATTAATCAATCCTTAATTATTTTATAATGTGATAAAATTATATTACAAAATATAATAATTTGGTAAAGTAACGGTTTGCCAATTATCTCATTTATTAATTCATAGCATATTGAAATTAATAATTTATATATTACAACAAGTAATGAAACAAAATAGTTAATCTAAAATTAATAATTAGATACATCATAATTAGGATTAATATTATAATTTTTTGCAGCATAATTTTTAGATATAAGTGAGATTGTTGTTCAATCAGTAATATTAAGTAATTATCCTCTAATAAGTTATGAATCAATTACCAACTCAATATCTTAATAAAATGAATAGATTAAAATAAAAAAATTGTAATTTAATAATAATATCATAATATTTGATTCAACAAGAAATAGTGTATGTCTTTTTGAAATAATATCCAAATAAAATATTACTGCAATATTTGAAGATGCTATATTTTAAAATAATATTTTATTACATAAAAATTAAGGTCAAAAACAACGATCTGCAACTTTACTTTATTTTGATTGTTTGGATTGTAAATTTTAATTTTATTCTAATAAATATATTTCTAACGTAGTTATAAATGCAAGTGTAAGTATAATCTATGTAAAATCTAAGGAATTGATAATTTTTAAATCATTATTTTCTTCAAATGGTCGTTATAATACTGATATAAATAAGTTATTAAGAACCTTTTAAATAACAATTCAAGATTAAATGATTAATCAAGAGAGTGCTAATGGTATATTTAATTGTTAAAACCTAAAAATTTATAATTCATTATTTGAGTTTTCATATGGTTCTCTTTCAAGTGCATTTTATTTTTTATCATCCTAAACAGGAAATTTGGATGTTAAAAGAACCATTTTTTAACATAATAGTAATTTATATTTTGGAGATAAATTAAAAGGAGGTTCAATTTATATTGAGGGTAATAATCATTTATATTACATTAATCTTGAAGATAACATATTTAAAAATATTTCCTCATAAAAAGGAGGAGCTTTATAAATTTAAAATACTTTAGGGATATCATAAATATTCTTAAAAAATATATTAATTGAAGATGTGAACTCGTTATATGGCACTATTATTTTTGCTATTCTCTCAAATTAATTTTAAAGTTAATCATCAATTTAGATTATCAATGTTACAATCAATAATAGTTTTTCCAGTTATGCAAAATATTAAACTTTTGTCTAAGATTCTTTTTCTAATAAAGCAAATGATAATATATTTTTATATAGATCGATGATTTACTCAGAACATGGAAAATTGATTGTTAATAATATGAATATTTTGTAGGCTCATCAAGAAACAATAATTATGGATTAATTTATTAAAGGACTTATTCTTTAAAATTTATATGTTTAAAATACAAATTATTCCTATTATGGATTAATTTTTATTTCTCCAGATATTAGTAATAAAATTATTTATTTATAATAGATGAAAAGACAGAGATCTTAATTAAAAAATTATCAGTATCAGGATCATTAAAATCTGAATACATCAATCCTTCTGATTATTCTATATAAGGTTTAATTAATTTATAAAACTTGAATGAATAGCATTATTTAATTATAGAAGATATTCAACTCTAAAAAATAGACTGTGACAATTGTTATTAAGGATTATTTAACATTTATGGTTCTATTACTTCTTCACAATAAATTATTATGAGAAGAATAAATTTAAGAAATAATTTATGTGGTCTAAAAGGATGCATTAATGTGTTTTAGTTTGATTAAATTTAAAATAATCAATCTACAAATAGATTACTTTAGTAAATTGATTAGAATGCATCCTTTCCTTACTCAATTTAAATCTAAAATTATTTTTGCAATGGTAATTAAGCAAATAATGGTGTTTGTTTAAGAATTAAAGACTTTTCTATTATACTTGAATTTTCTTAATTAATAAATAATAAAGCAATTGAATAAGGAGGGGCAATTGTATTTTAAGGTAGAAAGGCTATATTTACAATTTTAAATAGTATAATAGCTAATAATGTTGCAAAAGTTGGTGGAGGAATTTACTATATTGAATCATTCTCTAAAAATTATACTGAATTAAACTCATATATTTCTAATAATAGTGCAACTTATTTTGGAGATGACACAACGGAATTGCCAAATTAAATAAAAATTAATATTCAAAATCATTTATACTCAAATAAACAAACACATTTTCAAAATAAAATTATTGATTAAGTATTAATTTAAGAAAATACTACAATTAATCAATCTTTTATTAAGTTACCAAGTGCATAGCCTCTTCATTTATATGAATAATTTGATTGGAAGAATAACAATTATAAAATGATAAATTATACTTTAAGATTAATTCCTTTTGATTAAAAAAATAATAGAGTTAAAAATCTAACAAATAGTAAATGTTCTATATAAGGCAGATTATTTGATTTTAATAAAATACAAGAAAGTGAAATGAAGTAATTCAATACTAATTTTACAAATTTCTATGAAGTTTCTTACAATACTTAAATTGAAGATTATAATTTTGATGGTCTTATAATATATTTTGATCCTGATTTACCTGATAATATTGTATTATAATTTGAATTTAAATGTGATTCAATAAAAATACCAATAATCAATGAAAATTCTCCTAAAAATACAATAATTGAATAATCTGAAGAATATTATTTAAGATTAAATATTAAAACATTAAATTGTTAGGTTGGAGAATTAAAAAATGAAGAAGATTTATCTTGTCATCCATGTGATTACACTTAAGATTAATATTCAGTTAACTTTAATTAATAAAAATGCAAAATTAGAGATAATATTTAAATGGAATCAGTTAAATCTGCATAACTAAAATTAAGACCTGTAATTAATTTTTATTATTTAATATTAGAATTTCTGGAGACCATATTTTTATGCAGATTTGGTAGAAAATTGTTATAATGATGAATTTAATTGTTTAGGAGGATGGAATTATGGTGATTCATCATGTTCTCAAGGGCATATTGGTGCTTTATGTGAATAATGTGATCTATATAATACTAGAGGAGAAGGATCTTATTCAATTAGTTCAAAATTTAAATGTGGTTCATGTGATGACACAAATGCAAATACATTTATCATCATTGGTATATCTTTATGGTAAATATTATATAATTATTATTTTCATAGGACTCTTATTTCTATTTCAATTTCTGTTAAAAGTACAATTGAAATTATAAAATAATTAGCTAGAGCCTCCAAATTAAAATCAATAGGAATTACAATTGTTGTTACTAAGAATAATGCAGTCAACTTAATTAAGATTCTTACTAATTATTTATAAATTATAGCATCTATTAGCACTTTTTAACTACAATTACCTTAGAATATGGAATCTGCAATAAATTCTTTAGGAAATCCAATAGAAACTATGGCTTATTCTTTGGATTGTTTTTTAAAAGATATTTTTGAAAACATCTCTATTCATTATTCAAGAACAATTTGGTAATTGATTATGCCAATTATTTATATTCTTTTATTTTTTTAATTGTATGGAGTTGGAGTCATTATAAAATTTGTAGATTTTAACTTATGTGTAATTTCAACAACTTTAATTTATATGTTTATATATCTATAACCTAATATAATTGCTGGATAAATTGGATTGTTATCTTATAGAAATATATCTGGATACTAATGGATATTAGGAAATGTAGCAAATAGATATGATACAGAAAATCATATGAAATGGTTGATTTCATTTAGTTTTCCTGTATTATTTACTTTTGGTGTATTAATCCCTGGATTGTTATTTAATAGACTTTTTAAAATAAAAGATAATTAAAACAACATGTAAAATAGATTAATTTTTGGTTATTTGTATAATGAATACAAAGGTAGTGCATATTATTGGGAAATAATAAAGATTATTTAAAAAGAGTTAATTATTATTTTCCTCACATTTTATCAGGATTAAATTCTTGTTAAAGCAGTGTTGGTCTATGGAATAATCTTTATTTATAACTATTTAACTTTGTAGATTTTTCCATATTAAGCAATGTAACTTAATGTTTTAGACCATTAATCTACTAGAATTTGTGGTTTTTCAATTGTTTTAGCAATTGGAATTTATGGATCATTAAAAAATGGAATTCTTGAAGTTTAGATTCCATTTTATATAATTATGGCTATTATAAACTTTTTATTTTTAGCCAAATTAATGCTTAACATAATTAAAGCTTATTTCTAACAATTTGCAATTATAATCGATAAAGTGAGGGATTTGATTAGAACAAAGATTCCATAACTTTAGGAATATCCTTTCTTTTAAAAAATACTAAAAAACTAATAATAAACAACTCTCAGAGCTTAAAAAAATTTTAGAAAAATCAAAGCTGCTGTGATGATAATTTCAAAATAAATTATTCAAAATAAAAAAACAATGACATCATAGGAAAGAAAAGGAACTTTTCTTTTGGAGGCAAATTTTATGCATTCTTTAGATAGAATGTAAATGTCATAAACATCTATTAGAAAAAATAATCAAATTTAGGAAAAATAAAAATTGATACAATGAATTCAATTTATAAGAGATTTAATCTATTTTTTTGAATTAAGTTTTTCCCTTTCACTTAATGTTTTTTTTATAAATATTTTTACAATGTTCCTAATTAATAATTTAAAATCAATAATTTTAAGATGAAAAAATACTTATAATTAAAATTGAAGAGTGCTATTTTAATAATCTTAAGTATTTTATTTCTGATTTACCTAAGTATTAAAAATTGAATTAAAATTAAATTAATTAATATTTCTGAAAATCCTTTAATTGTTGTATCATCTTATAAATTTTGAGCTGGTACTCTTTTGAATAATAATAATATTTAAATTAAAATTACTAAAATAAATCAGAAAAACTCAAAAATAACATTCTGAATAACAAAATCTAATTTATAGTGTTATATAATTCTTGTTCATCATTCTTTTAGAATATAATTGTTATAACAGAATTATTAAAATAAATAATTAAATTAAAAAAAATCGTGTTATCTCTCTACTCTAATTAATTATCTGATGTTTCAAAATTAAAATTTTTTTGATATATTTTTATTTAGTTATTTATAATGGATGGTATTTTGAAGAAAGTTGAGAATAAAAACAAGAACTAATGGAGAAATGGATAAACTTTTCTTCATGATAATACAATCTGAATGTATTAATTTCTGACATAATAATTATGTTCATTATAATAAATTGATTTATTTTTTAGAATGATCAAGAATATTTAATTCTTTATTAAAATAAAATTAATCATTATTGTTTCTTACATAGAATATTTCATGGCCTTTTTAACACTATAAAACTGCACACATCATTTTATTATGCAGCCTTTATATCTTATAAGTTTTCATAATATTTTGATTTTAAATCTATGAAGTTACAAATGAATTACCTATTATTGATATTTATTATTAATTAAAAGGGACTTTTGAGTTTAGATTATCTATTTTAAAAAAATATTATAAATATTTTTTTTCATTAGTGAAGGTTTTGACACTAGAGATTTATGTTTGCTAAAATTTTTCTGCTTCTTAAATTTGTAATAATGTAGTTTAAAAACTGTAATTCAAATTTGAAGAATATCCATAAAACTCTTTTTTCACTTGCATGTTATTTTCTTTTAGTGCGATCTCCCTATTCTCAAAATTAATTTCGCATAATTAATTCTAAAGACAATCTATTTTCTTTATATCTGTCAATAGTTTAAATCGATCATAAATTAAAAAACAAATAAGTAATAAGTGAGATTTATTATAAGTGCCATCACAAAATATGGCCACTGATTTTTATTAGACTTTAATTACATCCTAATATAAAAAATAGAGAAATACATCAATTAATTTTACAGCTCCTTAATTTTCTAAATAGGGTTGTTTNTATCATCTTATAAATTTTGAGCTGGTACTCTTTTGAATAATAATAATATTTAAATTAAAATTACTAAAATAAATCAGAAAAACTCAAAAATAACATTCTGAATAACAAAATCTAATTTATAGTGTTATATAATTCTTGTTCATCATTCTTTTAGAATATAATTGTTATAACAGAATTATTAAAATAAATAATTAAATTAAAAAAAATCGTGTTATCTCTCTACTCTAATTAATTATCTGATGTTTCAAAATTAAAATTTTTTTGATATATTTTTATTTAGTTATTTATAATGGATGGTATTTTGAAGAAAGTTGAGAATAAAAACAAGAACTAATGGAGAAATGGATAAACTTTTCTTCATGATAATACAATCTGAATGTATTAATTTCTGACATAATAATTATGTTCATTATAATAAATTGATTTATTTTTTAGAATGATCAAGAATATTTAATTCTTTATTAAAATAAAATTAATCATTATTGTTTCTTACATAGAATATTTCATGGCCTTTTTAACACTATAAAACTGCACACATCATTTTATTATGCAGCCTTTATATCTTATAAGTTTTCATAATATTTTGATTTTAAATCTATGAAGTTACAAATGAATTACCTATTATTGATATTTATTATTAATTAAAAGGGACTTTTGAGTTTAGATTATCTATTTTAAAAAAATATTATAAATATTTTTTTTCATTAGTGAAGGTTTTGACACTAGAGATTTATGTTTGCTAAAATTTTTCTGCTTCTTAAATTTGTAATAATGTAGTTTAAAAACTGTAATTCAAATTTGAAGAATATCCATAAAACTCTTTTTTCACTTGCATGTTATTTTCTTTTAGTGCGATCTCCCTATTCTCAAAATTAATTTCGCATAATTAATTCTAAAGACAATCTATTTTCTTTATATCTGTCAATAGTTTAAATCGATCATAAATTAAAAAACAAATAAGTAATAAGTGAGATTTATTATAAGTGCCATCACAAAATATGGCCACTGATTTTTATTAGACTTTAATTACATCCTAATATAAAAAATAGAGAAATACATCAATTAATTTTACAGCTCCTTAATTTTCTAAATAGGGTTGTTTCAGACACTCTTAAACAATTGTTGGATTTAATTAGGGAATTTCCTAATAGAGCACTTCTTGATCTTCTAAATTAATTATAGCAACTATATCCATTAATGCTAATTAATCAAGCTTCTATTTCTTTCTGCTTTGATCTTTACATTTTAAAAAATCTTTAGTTGTAAGATAAATGTTAGATTAAGGATGCTTTTGATCTAATTATATTCGAATAAATTTTTTTTCATCTAATACTATTCGACTAAATTTTCGTTTATCTATTTCTGATTGAATACCCTACATCAAAGTTTATTAGAATATTTTTTTAGTAAAAAAAAATAATTAATAAGATTTTTTTATCACTTTCTAATTGCTAATACAAATTTAGATGAATGATATATAGAATATATTAGGAAATATCTAATATGAATTAGAAATATATAGAGATTTCTTAACTTAAATTAAGGATTAATTCAGAAAATATTGAAAATAATAAAAAATGATTATTTGTTATCTTGATATCATTATTTAATAAGGAATGAAGAAAATTTTAAATTAATATATGTTATTCATTTTATTATTTTTTCAAATCATGAATCATTTTGATTAATTTCTAACTTTTCTTTATTGGATTGTTTAGAGTTCAAAGATAAATATTTTGATTTTACTACATTTTTGAATTTCTTTTCTTCATACATTTTATTTCCTATTCTTCCCCTGGCATTAATGAACCATATTTAAATCTGAATATTTTAATAATATACTTGTTTTTAGGTTAGATTACATTTTTCAGCAAGTTACTCAACCTATTCCTTACTAGGATATGGATAAGAATAGTGTTTATTCAACCAGTTTTTTAAAATTAAGTTAGACTTTTTAGAAAACTTTTAACTTTTTTTTTCAATATTTTTATCTGATATTTTCATAGTTTATCTTTAATAGGATAGCTTAAGTTCATTTTAGAAGACTTGGGACATGTAATCAAAATACTGTTGTAATGATTTCAACGTATGAAATTCCAATTGAGATGGATTTTCACTAAATGATTTAAGGTACATGAGAAGACCTTAAAAATGTACTACATTAGTATGGGTTTAACTTTAAGAATGTATTTCATCTGAATGAGATTGTAATATATCCTCACTAAATATAAAAATTGTATACTTAGGACAATTATGTTAAACCCATTTATTTAATTAAGACTCTAAGTTGGAAACTTGTTGTAAGACAAATTGTTTTCTCAATTCTGAGTGAATCGCCAATGATTGAGACATTGAGATTTTGTGATTAAAAATCGAGAAATTATTAATGAAATTAGATTTAATAAATGATGACATAAATATGAATAAAATAAAATTGATTTTAAAATAGAGAGTATATTTATTCTCGTAATATAAAAAATAATGTAAAAATCTTATTAAAAATAATATATATAGTATGTATGCAAATATGTATGAAGAAAATAATTAAGAAATTTATGTAAATTTATGTATTAATTCAATCCCAACTACCTATGCATCTATCAGTACCAAGTCTTACAGATTAACCTTTAGCACATTCATCATATCCATAAATTTTGTTAGCACTACAAGCACTTGGTTGACAACAACCTTTAATTTTATAAAAAACGAATATGAATACCTTTTCTTTTTCCACCACAATTAACTCCTCCTTTGCTTGTACATAATTACATGCAAAAGTCGTAATTGGCTTCTCCTTTGGTGTATGTTTCATGAGATAGTTTTCTCAAATTCTATAATATTATATCATTAATACATAAAATTGTTCCAAAGGTGCATATTAGTACATAAACATTGCTAATGTGGCTGCTAAAGCTAGAAGAACGAATAATTTGATTTTTTACATTTTAATTAATGAATATATCTTGTAACAAATTTTGGTTGGAAAATGGTATTTTAAAATTGATATTTTTAGAATGTATAAATTGCTGATTAATCTATTTTAATATAAAACATTTTCACCATTCATTTTAACCTTCTATGAGAATTTTGTGATTATTTTATAAATAATTCACTTAATCGTTATATTATTTTGAATGCTTAATTCTTCATTTAATTTTTTTGAGGAGAATGACATTGTCAAATTGAGAAAATATGTATCCTTATAAATTATACTAACAAGCTTATTTCTAAGGAAAATGAATGGAAAAAAGATAAAGCAGTTCTAGAGCAAAAAAACTAATTGCTTGAACTCTAATTAGAAGATTATAAATTAAGAGAAACTAATTAAAGAAAATTAAATGATACAATTAGTTAAGCTATAAATGACTCAACAGCCATTTAGAAAGTATATTGTATTTTTTTATAGTTTAGAAATCAATTTCAGAATTATAAAAGAATATTGATATTTAACAGAAAGACCATTGTAAAACTAAATATAAAGAGTAGATTAAATAATTAGAATTTTAAGTAATGATTTCTACTAAATTTAAGGTTAGATCTTTATATGAATAAATACAAGAAAAAGAATCCTAAGTAAAAGAATTAGAATTACAATACTAAAAGCAATACTTACTTTATGATCATCGTATTTCTTAACTTGAATAAGAGAAACTTTCAAATAATTAGGAAATTCAAAGATTAAAAGAACTATTAATAAAATAAGAGGATGCTTTTAAATAAAAAGAATAATAATATAAATTACTACAAGAACAGGAAATATAAAAAATAAAAGATCTAAATATATAAGATCATAATTCAAAGCAATAGGATTATGAAACTAAATTTGCATAATTATCTACGGTACATGAAAAAGAAAAAGAACAATTATAATTGAGAATTAGTAAATGTTAGAATACAATTAAAAAATATTAATAACATATTGAGTAAAATGTTGATATCATGAATTTGAAATAATAATATGAAGAATAAATAAATTAGTTGAATAATAAGAGTACTGAAATTTAGGCTTAATTCTCATATGAAAAATAAATCTTATTGAAGCAAATTGAAGAATTGAAAAAAATTAATAGAGATTCAAATCTTCAAGAAAGTATGAATTGTCATAATAGTACTTCTAAAAAGAGAAGTATTGATGCTATTAAAATTAAGAGTTCTCTCTAATCATATGATAGTCCTATTTAATGTAAAAGTTTTCACATAGCATGTCCTGAAAATAAAGTCTAAATCTATAATAACTATTTGAAAAATTCATCTACTTAATCTATTATTTTAGCTTAAAAATAATTAATTTAATAACAATTATAATAAAATAATCAATCATTTGATAAATCTTGCAATATGAATGATGGAATGCCTATTTCAATAGATTAATTCAATTTAATGAAAGATAAAAAATAAAAGTCATAATCAACTATTTCTATTCCAACCAGTAATAATTACAATCTTAATTCATACTTATAAGAACATAGCATCTTTTAATAAAATCAAGAATCTTTTTAATTGGATTCAAAAAGCAATTTAAAGGATGAAACATAAAACCTAAAACATTTTAAATAGTTGAATCCAAATATTTCAAATCGTTAAATTTAATTTGATTATAATAGATCTATCAATAAAGAATTAAAAAGATAAAAAAATTAAAATTATTAAAGATCTATGTCTTAAGAAGGAGTAAAACAATAAATATCAAATTTAAACAAAATTTTAGGTTAAACTGAGTTAAGTTTCTAATAGAGTACCTCAACTTAATAAAAAACTAATAATACATCACTTAATAGTTTCAAAATTCCTGCTTTTACATAGAATTAATTAAATACATTAAAAAAAAGTTAATAATGTATGTATCCTTGTACAACTTTAAGAATGAAGGAAAATCTTTTAGAAAAAATAAAAAATCACAATAATCATAGTACCCATGAAGAGACTAAATAAAATAAAGAGAATTGTTAACCAATTAAAAATCATTCAAAAAATGACATCAAATTTATTATTGGTAAATTATTGTAAAATAAGGGAAAATAAAGTGATCTCCTTGATAAAAATGGATATATAATAAAGAATAACAGGATTTGAAGAAATGATTATTTTATATGCTTAATATAATATTAATTATTTTAATAATGAATTTTATTTTATTTTTTTCATCTTTTATGATTTTGAGAAGCTAATCTAACAAATATTTTATCAAAGATCAAATTTGAATTATTATTGCTGCCATAAACTTAAATTGTCTAATAAATAAAGTTAATTATTAATTAAAGATAAATGTTAATGAACATAAAAAATACTTTTCGCTTTTCTTAATTCAAAATAAAAATTGATCAGATTTAACATCATAAATACGGTCCATTATAAGAAATAGACTTTAAATTATTGAATGTTCATTAACAAACATCTTTAAGGGAGATCTATTATTCTTATATGAAACATATGAAATTGTTTGAAATATAATAATAAGAAGAAAAAATGGAATAAATTAAGAAAGCATATATAAGAATTTTGGCAAAACGATTATAAAATTTGGATGAAATTGGTGAAATGGAATCTAAAGATTTAAGATTTCTGATTGATAATAATTTTGGATTCCCTTTTGTTGAAGGATTAAGAAGATCAGAGATGATTACTTAATTTTAAGAAGAAATTGAATCTAAAAAGCTTTATCATTATCCTCGTATAGCATAAGCATTATTATGGATAATATTGGGAATTCCTAGTCTTTTTTTAAGTGACAATTATGTATATGAAAATTGAGTAAACATAATTAATAAAATCATAACTTCTCAACTGATTCAGGAATAATCAAGAATTCAGTATCTAAAAATTATAGACTTTCATTTTTTATTGGAGTCAATATATTTTCTAATGTTTTGACAATTAAATCTTTTTTATTTTTTAGATGAGCACTTTTGCTTAATTATTTATTGTTTTAATTCGTTTTAGCTTCTTATTCAAATATTGGTGTAATATCTGATAATATGATAGCTTTATAATTTGAAAATTATTCATAATTTTTAGGATCAAATATTAACGTAAATGGTTCTTCATTTTAAATAAATGAATTTTTAATATCCAATTCAATAAATTCTTAAAGAGATTCAGAAGATGTCATATCAACAGATCTTTCTTCAGAGCAAACATCTTCAGCAACTTCTTCTTCAGAATCTAAATTATATTCAATGAATGAATATTAGAAGAAAGGTTTTCTAGGATTAATAATCTTAAAGTCAATAATTTTCCCATTATAATATCTACAAGAATCAAAAACATCAAAATAAACCTTTCTTTTATTATTAGGTTTATTTGGTTTAGCTAAAGTTTCATTATTAATATTTGATTATTAGATTTCAATGAAATTTGAAATAAAAAGTTTATCTAAATTGGATATTTTCTTTTCAAATTCAACTTGTCTCTCTTGATCCCACTATGAAATTGATTTGTGAAGACATTTTTTAAGTTAATTTTTGGCAGATTTTCTCATAAATTTATCAATATTATCATTTTTCATTCTAACTTTTGTAGATTCTTGGTTTTCTTTTTTTTATTTTAAATAATAATCTTCTTTTGTGATTTTTTTAATTTCTAAGATAAGAATAAAATTTACTTTTAGTACTTTATTCTTAAGTTTTAGAATGATCATTAATTTTTTAAGTAATGATTACTTTACTAAAATTTTGAGCTGATTCTTCAGTAGGAAGATCTTCAGAAATATACTTTTCAATGCATTCTTGATTAATAGATTTAGTAAATGGTAATTATAAGGATGCTTTAACATTAATATATCTAAGGAATGCATCTTCTATTCTAGTAATATGAAGAGAATCTAATGAATCTAAAATTTCAGCAATAGATTCAATAATTTAAAAAATTTGCTGTCTTAATTTTCTGACAGCAATAAATGTATCAATTTACTCATGATCTCTTAAATCTTCAATATTTTTGATTTCATAATAACCAGAAATTTCAGTAGTAGTAAAGGTGAGATTAGTTGAAATAGGATGAACATGATTCATATTAAGTAATTTAAGGAATAGAGTATAATTGAATTCTTGATCATAATTTAGTTATGAATAATCCAATCTAGAAATTTTAGGTAAAAAAACAGAATCTGTAGTTTTTTTGATTAAAGCAAGCATATGTTCTAATTCGATATTTTAATTAGTATTAAGAGATTGAGTAATGAAATTCTTACATTAATGAGCCAATTTTGAACGATGAAAGGATATCGGTTGTCCCTCCAATTTAATAGATATTAGCCTTTAAAGTGAAGGAATATCAAATGGGTCATTGTTAATGGAATTGATGAAATTTTAATTAGGGTTAATGGAAAGAACTGGCAAACCCATTTTGACTAAGTTATCAAATAAAGATTCATAAAAAGGTTTTCTGGATAGTAAGGCATCAAGGATTTCATTATCTGTTGTAACCTATTCTGATAATTATTATGAATAAATGTTTTACGTTATGGAATAGAGTTCGTTAATTAATGATTGGACTAAGAGATATCTACAGACATTATTATAATTAGTAAAAATTAAGCCCAAAATATTTGTGTGATATTTATTTTATACAAAGAAAAAGGTTAAAATAATTATTGATAAATTATTTTGGAATGGGGGTTAATTAATTTATATAGTTATAGTTCTTATAATTCTGTAATGGATGTTAAAGAATTTTATATATCAATTATTATTTCAATATTATTTATACAAATTGTATTAATCAAAATTATCATGAATATCAGGAAAAAATGATTAGTAATTAAATTATTATATGATATTAGTATAAATTCATAGAATTAATCGTTGAAAATAAATTTATAAAAAGGAAAAAATTATATTGTGATTTCATCATGGATATAGAATTAATTGAATAAGGCCAAAATACAAAGTTAATTTCATTTTAAGTTTAATAACACATTGATTTTATCAAATAGATATGATATGTTAATTATTTAAGATAATCTAATTCGAAAAAGAATATTTATAAATAGATGATAATTGTTTAATGAGAGATCTATATGCAATCCTATAAAAACTATACCTACATANTTCAATGCATTCTTGATTAATAGATTTAGTAAATGGTAATTATAAGGATGCTTTAACATTAATATATCTAAGGAATGCATCTTCTATTCTAGTAATATGAAGAGAATCTAATGAATCTAAAATTTCAGCAATAGATTCAATAATTTAAAAAATTTGCTGTCTTAATTTTCTGACAGCAATAAATGTATCAATTTACTCATGATCTCTTAAATCTTCAATATTTTTGATTTCATAATAACCAGAAATTTCAGTAGTAGTAAAGGTGAGATTAGTTGAAATAGGATGAACATGATTCATATTAAGTAATTTAAGGAATAGAGTATAATTGAATTCTTGATCATAATTTAGTTATGAATAATCCAATCTAGAAATTTTAGGTAAAAAAACAGAATCTGTAGTTTTTTTGATTAAAGCAAGCATATGTTCTAATTCGATATTTTAATTAGTATTAAGAGATTGAGTAATGAAATTCTTACATTAATGAGCCAATTTTGAACGATGAAAGGATATCGGTTGTCCCTCCAATTTAATAGATATTAGCCTTTAAAGTGAAGGAATATCAAATGGGTCATTGTTAATGGAATTGATGAAATTTTAATTAGGGTTAATGGAAAGAACTGGCAAACCCATTTTGACTAAGTTATCAAATAAAGATTCATAAAAAGGTTTTCTGGATAGTAAGGCATCAAGGATTTCATTATCTGTTGTAACCTATTCTGATAATTATTATGAATAAATGTTTTACGTTATGGAATAGAGTTCGTTAATTAATGATTGGACTAAGAGATATCTACAGACATTATTATAATTAGTAAAAATTAAGCCCAAAATATTTGTGTGATATTTATTTTATACAAAGAAAAAGGTTAAAATAATTATTGATAAATTATTTTGGAATGGGGGTTAATTAATTTATATAGTTATAGTTCTTATAATTCTGTAATGGATGTTAAAGAATTTTATATATCAATTATTATTTCAATATTATTTATACAAATTGTATTAATCAAAATTATCATGAATATCAGGAAAAAATGATTAGTAATTAAATTATTATATGATATTAGTATAAATTCATAGAATTAATCGTTGAAAATAAATTTATAAAAAGGAAAAAATTATATTGTGATTTCATCATGGATATAGAATTAATTGAATAAGGCCAAAATACAAAGTTAATTTCATTTTAAGTTTAATAACACATTGATTTTATCAAATAGATATGATATGTTAATTATTTAAGATAATCTAATTCGAAAAAGAATATTTATAAATAGATGATAATTGTTTAATGAGAGATCTATATGCAATCCTATAAAAACTATACCTACATATAGCAAAAGGAAGTTGAGAAAATCATCTTACCATCAATAAGGCTTATATTGTAAATTTAATGCATAATAATATAAATCAACTCTAATAATGTTGGATTAAATATTCCAAATAAAAATAAAAGTCTATTCAATTTAAAGTTATTAAATAATTTCTCTAAACTGATAAAAAATAAGAAGGATCAAAAATAATTCACTTAAATCAATTTACTAAATAGTATATTATACAATGGAACCGAATTAAGAATATATGTTTTCTAATTCTAATTATAATGATATCTAGAATCCTATTGCTTCCAATATTTAAATCAATCTTACCAAAAAGAATTCTAAAAGTGGGTATGATATTATGTTATGTAATTTTCTTGTTTTAATCTCTTAGAGGAGAGAAATATGATGAATAATAAAGAAAAATAATAATAATTCTTGATTTAAAAAGATTCATTTAGAATAAATATAGGATAGAATTAATAGAGACTGAAAAAATAGAAAAGGAATTGTCAAATAAAATGAAGGTGACAAGAAATTAATTATGATTATCAAATCATTTGGGAATCATAGGAGAAGGACACTTTAATACCTTTTGAAAGAATAATATACTTGAAGTATTTAGTGTTATAAATAAAATAGTTTTATTTAAATAAATTTAATCCATGTGGTACAAGTATAGTTAAATATTAAATGATACAATTTTGATGAAGATCAAATGAATGAGTTGGATGAATTTGAGTTTATATATTTTGTGTTTTACAAACGTAGATGAATAGAAGAATAATAGTTAATACTTAAGATTGAAATTTATATATATAAAGTTGAAAATATTTAATGTAAATTAAAAAACTAAAGTGGAAAACAGATTTTGAAAAATCAGTTATTATTGAGAATTTTGTGAATAGAGGTTGGATAAAATCGTAAGAAAAGGAAGAAGACTCTACTGATTGGAATGTTTATTGGGCAACTGTATGGAATGTAAGAAATATATTTAACCCTAAAAATGGTATGAGATTGAATGACTAAGTAATTTAAAAATCAATCATAGTAAATCATAAATCACTTTCCTAATCATTATGAATTAACAAGAAAAGATTGTATGGTTAAAAATTTGAAGCGTTTTAAGAGAGAATAAGATAAGGAAATATATGAATAATAAGGATGGAATTTTGATTTTTTACCAACAACTTATGTCTTTCCAGGAGAATATTCTCTATTTGTTGAAGAATTTCATAGATGTCCAAATTAGACATGGATTGTTAAACCTGCAGCAAGAAGTTAAGGAAAAGGAATATTTCTATTAAGAAAAATTTAACAACTAAAGAAAATTTCAGGAACCACTGTAACAAGCAATATGACTTAACTTAATCTTGCATCTAAAGAGAATTATGTAGTTTCTAAATATATTGATAATCCACTTTTAATAGGTGGTAAGAAGTTTGATTTAAGAATGTATGTTTTAGTTACAAATTACAAACCACTAAAAGTTTGGATCTATAATAAGGGATTTGGAAGATTTTGCAATGAATAATATACTACTGATGTAGCTGAAATAGAAAACATGTTTGTTCATTTAACAAATGTTGCTATTTAACAATATAGTGATAAATATTCATAAAAACATGGTGGTAAATATTCAATAGATGCTCTAAAATTCTATGTTGAATCAGCCTATGGAACAGAATCATTCTAAAAAATGATGGATGATATTCACAATATTATTCTTACTTCTTTAAAAGTAAACAATATATTAGAATTTTAGTCAGTATAAGCTGTCATTTAAAATGATAAACATTGTTTTGAAATGTATGGCTATGACATCTTACTTGATGCTAATTTAAAACCTTGGTTGATTGAAATTAATGCTAGTCCCTCTTTGACTACAACTACTCCGGTAGACAAGAATTTAAAACTCAATCTCATTAATGATGTTTATAATATTGTACTACCTAATGATGATTTCCCAGATAATGAATAAAAATGTAAATATCTATTTATATCAAGAACAATAAATCAATAAAGTTGGTGGCTTTAGTGTTCTATATGATGAAAGTTAAGATTTAATAAATCGTAAAGCTCAGAAAAGACAAAGTGTAAAAATATGGAAATGAGTAATTATTTTCTATATTTATACTATAATTTTTGTGCCAAATATTATATAATTAAATTTATTAAAAACAATTATGGCACCAAAAAAAAAAACTTAAAAATAACAAAGTTCAATAAGTATAAGAGATTTATTATTTCTTAAGGCAAAAAATAACCAGCAAAAATAGAGAAAGTTCAACCAGCTCCAATAGTTCCTAGTGCTTAATCTACAAAAATAAAGAATGTGAAACCAGACTTTTATTTTGTGATTCCATAGGATGAAGAAGAGCATTATAGAAGAGAAGTGTACCAAAGAAGAGAGAATAGAAATAAGAGTTGCATAGATATGAATGAAAATAGACAGTACAATTATAATTAAAAGGAGGGATAATTTCGCGCCTCAAGAGATTCCTGTTATTAATAAGGTATCTTAAAAAATAGTGATTGAGTAAGAATGTACCAATGACTCGTCGTAGTTATTTACTTTGAATCAATCAGAATTGCCAACTAATACTTCAAGGCAATTAAATAAACCAAAGATATTATCTATAAAGCCAAAAAAGTTAATAATGAATCCAAAAGTTCAAGATGACACTATGGACATGGAAGAGGATTGGTATTAAGAACTTAACAAGGATATCAATCATACTAAACATTATCTATTAGGAGTTCCAAAATAGACATAATAACATAATGAGAATTCGTTAACAACTGAAAGAAATTCATATACAAAGAATATTAAGAAATTAGATTTAGATTTATAAATAGAACCAACATAAACTTAAACTTCTGTGAAATTATCTAAAGCAATGAAGACTAAATTAGATTCTATGAATGAATGTTACAATTCTCTATTAGAAGCTACAATTCCAGAAGAGATATTATGTAGAGATTAAGAAAAAGATTTGATTACTAAATTTATAGAAGATGGTGTAAAGAATAATGGATAATCTTAGGCATTATGTAAATATAATTATTAAATTAAGATATTTCTGGAGTACCAGGAATTGGTAAGACTGCAACAGTTATGGAAGCTTAAAAGAAATTATTAAGTAAAAAAGATAATTTCTAATTTATATATGCTAATGCTATGAATTTTGGATTGCCTGATAATATATATTCTTTTTTATTAGAGAAACTCACTAGTATAAAAGATGCTTCTAAAGCATAAGCATGCATATTATTAAGTATTAAAAATACATTATAATTTAGCTGAATTATTTACTAAAGGTTGTCTACCTACAAACTATAAAGCATATGAAAAATCTGTTATTAAGAAAAATAGAGTCATTCTTTTAGATGAATGTGATAATCTATTTACTCCTGATTAATAAGTGTTATATAATTTAGTAGATTGGCCATAATAAAAACATGCAAAGTTGACAATAATTATGATTGCTAATACAATGGATTTTCCAGAAAGATTGAAACCTAAATTATAATCAAGACTTGGAAATCATAGAGTTGTTTTTAGACCTTATACAAGTACTTAAATTGAAACTATTTTGTAATAAAGAATGAAAGATAAGAAAATCAAAGAATTATTTGCATCAAACACTCTAAATTATCTTGGAAAAAAGATTGCAACAATCTCTACTGACATTAGAAAAACTTTATGTGTTTGTAGAAAAGCTATTGAAATTGGAAAAGAAGAACTTCTTAAAACTGCATAATTTAAACATATTGAAGTTAATCATGTGAAAATTGCCTATGATAGAATTTATAACAAAGCTTATCATGCTTGTTTACATTCATTCAGTAAATCACTTAAATTACTCTTAATTACTATTGCCTTAGAAATTCATATTAAAGGATATAATGTTGTTTATCTTTAATAAGTTCTTTAAAGATTCAATTAACATCTTATATAAAATAAAGATGATCCTATTACTTATTAAGAAATCAAATCTATACTATTAAAATTAACTGAATTAAACTTAGTTGAAGTTAAAGAATAAAATATTCTCCTGAATAAAACTTCTTGGTAATAGAAAGTTAATGTAAATATTTGTATTTATTTTAGGACTCCCTCTAAAAAGATAACTTAAGAAATATTAATGACTTAATGATCCATTTGAAAATCAATGTTGACGACATTAAAAATGGTCTCTCAAATGATACATTGTTTTAATAGTTTTCTTAGTTTTTCTGATCCAATTGAATCATATTCATATTTAGAATTATCATTATATATTTTATAATCATCTTGATTCATTTATCAATCTCTATTATCTGCAATTACATATCAGAATACCAATTATCTAAATTATTACTTATTTCTAGGCTAATAGATACTCCAAATATTTAGAAACTTTTAAAGGTCTTTTTCTTAAATCTTAAATTTGTTCATTTAAGATTACCACGCATATATTTATAATAAATACAAGAACATTAATTTAATTAAGATTATATTATAAATTAAGAATGTATTATTCAGTGTTTTTTGCTTGAAAAATCTTAAATAAAACTAAAATTCTCCTTTGATATCTATCCATATAAAATTAAATTTATAATTAATCTTCACTAAATAATTTATAAATGAAATTCAATTTTATTTATAAAATTCTCATAATTATTAGCTATTTATTTGGTGATTCATCATGAATTTCAGAAGTAATTAATTTTATTAATGACCCTAATATTAATTAGACTTGGTAATTAAAAATATCAATATATTTTTTTTTCCTTTTCTCCGTAATTGTTGGGGTTAACTTAATCACTTTTTTTAATTGTCTAATTCTTTGAAATTCAACATATAATTATCTAATTAATTATTAAAAATCGAATACTCTTTCAACAATTGGAATTAATGAGTAAATTTTTTTCACATCATAGGAAATAATTAAATGCTGAATTTTTTAAATTAGAAATGAAAACAAATGTAAATAGTTTAATGAAAAAGATTGATTTACTATTCAGAAATTTCAAAAAAACCATCTTATGTAGTTATATTAAAATTAATATAAAACTCATTTATGAATTCATGGACTCTTTCCTTTTCGGATTCTAATTTAGAATCCTAATTTTCACATGCTCACTAAAATCATGTTAGAAGATGTTAAGAGAAACAAAAATGGTTAATAATCGTTATTTTAGCTCTTCTGATGGTTGAATAGGTTTTGGAAAAATTTTGGATAAGTGTTGCAATCTGGTCTTTTTGTTTGTGTTTATTATTTATTTCTTATAGATTTAGAAATTAAACTAAACTCATTGAAAAAGTATTTTTCATCACAATAATTTTATTACTTGCCATATATAAACAAAATCCTAAATTTTTTGATGGTATATCAAAGGAATAATTCAATATCGACTCAGTGCTTACTACTTTCGCAACTTTTTGGTATATATGTGATTAACATAGTTTAATTAGAAATTTTAAAATTTTAAAGCAATACTTAATTTTAATGATCATATTTATATTTAATATGATAATTTAGTACAGATAAGTTGAAGTATCAGCTTTAACCATTTTATAAAATCTTATATATATAGCTGTGATTCTTCAACACATGTATTAGAAAGAATAACATAAAAGAATTAATTATATTGAGGACATTAATTAGGTTAAAATTAATGAAATACTTTTTAATTAATTAAATATATAATTGTATCGAGTTGCTTATGATACATCAGCATGTTAATTGATTCTTCTATAAAGAAATTTATTAACTTCAATAAATTAATCAGATTAAATAGAATTTAATAATGAGATAAGACAGATTTAAATATAAATAAAAAAGAATAAAAGAATTTCAGATTAAATTTTGTTCAATTAAATTAATTAAAAAATGACTTTGGAGTAATTTTTGATTTTGATTCTAAACAAAAAGTCTAGCAAATTGACTTAGGAGGTTTTGAATCAAAATGAATATTAATTAGTAGGTGTTATAAATTTAGGGGATTTTTAGATTTATGTACATAGAACATTTTATATTATGCCTAGTGTAATAATAATAATAAAGAAAAATTATAAAGAACATTAAATTGAGGAATTGAAATTAAAAAGAGACACACTTAAACGTGGATTGGATTTCGTTCAAGATATATTTATGACAAATATAAAACCTGTATTGATTTACTATACTTGGATTAAAAACCATTCGAACATTTAGAAAGATGCTTAAAAAATAAAAGTACTACATAAAATAATATAAGCTAAACTTTACAAAGCCTAACATGAATATTAGAATTTAAAAGATTTTTTTCAAATAAACAAATAGTTTTAAAAAACCATTATTCTATCATTTGCAATTGATAAAATTATGTAATTTATCATAGATGTTGTCAGTGATAATTTGATGAATAAAAAGAATCTGAGGATACAATTTATAAATAAATTGCAATAGAAAGAAATTAATCAAGATTAAGCTTAATTTATTTAACTATTTTTCAATTTGTTATTTTTTATATCTGAAAAATCAGAAGATATTAAAATAACAATAAAAGATTTTATGATGCCAGAAATGTTACATCAAATTCTGTAAGTAAAGATTGATTATATTGGCAACCCTATTTCTAGATAATTTTTATAGAAATTGCCAATAATCAATCCTTAAAATTTACAAGATTATATTGATAATAGTAGTGGAACATTTAGTCTTGATTTGCCTATAGCTTTGATGATAATAAGAAAACTTGGACCTTAGGATAAGTTAATCTGGAAATAAATCAATAGAGGCGAAATTTCTTTAGAGTTTTATCTTTATAGAAATCTTCCAAGTGATCTTCATCTTTTACCTGTAATCTCTTTAAAACCTCATAAAAATATTATATATAAATCTAGCCAAACTAGAAGAAAGACTTTAATATATGATCATGTATATGAAACTGTTCATTTACCTGCAATGTAAACTGATAGAGAATTATTATGAATAATTATTTTTAATATATATATAATAATTACAAAAAATTTATCATTATGAGAGATTGTCATATATCTTTTCTACATATACCAAAGTTTTTAAAAAACTATCTTCTCCATATACAGATTATGGAGGTAAAATATAAGGTAATTGTCTTATTTTATAAAAACGATTTTTAAAGAATCGAAATAATAAAAATGATGCCAAACCCTAATAAATAACAAAAACAACATTAAATAAAATAAAAAGAAATTGTCGTGTGTTAATTTCATGTTCAAATTTATTTATTAAAAAAGATTTTCCTTCTGACATTATAATATCAAATCCAATGCTTATGAAATTTAAACCAAATAAATCTGTAATAGTAATTTTTGATAATGAATCTTAATTATAATAATTTTGAATATTATCCCTAACTTTTTAATTAAAGTATTCTATAGAATAAATCAAACCTTATGTCAATTTTCCATCTATTACAGTTTTACACATCTCATCATCAGTTATTAAAATACAAACATCTTAAGTCAAATATTACATTAAATCATAATAATTTGTCTATGCTTCAGAATATAATTGATGAGTAAATGTTGAAACTTCAATATAAGATTTATTAACTAGTTCTTAATATTCTTAGATAAAAATATTTCTTTATTATGTATTTGAATTAGAAATAGTAAATCTCTATAAGACTTAATCAGCCATCATCATTTAGTAAAATTATTCTGTGTAAATAATATTTTGATTGAAAAGATTCAAATTATTTTATAACTCCTCTATATTTTAAGAGTTAAATAATTTTATAGCCAAAAAATAAGCCAATCCAATGAAATAAGTAAGAACAGAGAATAAAAAAAAGAATCTTTAAAAATAAGGTTTTTCATCTCCGATAAGAAATTGTTTTTTTTATTCTAATTATTAAACTATTTATTAATAACGAATTGAAATTCTCTTATTACCAAATAATTCATCGAAATTTGTGGTCTAATTACATTTGTCTTTAAATTAAAACTAATATTAATATAGATTTAGATCAGATGATTACTAATAATGATGCTATAATGAGAGTAATCTAATTGATTCAGTCTCTAAAGCTTTGAAAGATATTTATTCACAACTTCTTAAAATTCTATTCAATAATTTAAATGTTTAAGTAAAAATTACTAAAAAGACTAAAACAAAAAGGACTTCAGCTAAAGTATATATAATTAAACATATATTTTATTGAGTTTCTATATCTTAAACATTAGAATTTAATTAGCTTTAGAATTTAATTGTTATTTCTTCATAAGTTACTTTATGTACATGATATTGCCTTATGAGTGAAGTCAATGAATTATTAAATCGTTTAATAGTTGTGACATTATTAAGATCGATTCCATATAAACCTTATAACATGTAAATAACATAGAATTACTCAGTCCATGCACTTACTATTTAGTTTTACTCACTATAAAAGTCATATTAGTCAATATTTATATTAGACAATATTGATTCCACAAGACTATCATCTAAATATTCTTGATAATGAGATAAATAAATTTCACTATTATTTTAAACTAATTCTAGTAATTTATTTAAATGATCTGTATTATTAATTTCTTTATATTAATTTGTATCTACTCCTAAAGCAAATAACGTATTTTTAGTGTAATCTGTAGTTACAAAGGCTTTTAAAATTTCAACAATCTTCATATTATCTTCTAATTTATATTTAAAGTTAAAGTAGAAGATACAAGAGAGAATCAAAAGTAATAATAAATTAATAAAATCTATGATTAAAATTGTATTGATTAATCTTGGATTATTATCTGAAGAAGAAAATTTAGTGTAAAGATGTGTTTTTTATAAAATAGATGGCAATCCAGTATTTGAAGTAGTTGCTGTTTATGTAATGCGAATATCTTAATCCTTTTGAATTTATTAATTTTCTGATTGATTATTATCAACATCAAATGATTTCTTAGAGACAGTTTTATAAAAATAAGATTGTTAATGTTTTTATGTAGTCTATAACTTTTATGAACTCTTACTTATTATTTGTAATTATTATAAACTTTATCCATCAATTTAAATACTATTAATATTCTATTCATGATTAATATTAGGAGTTTAGCTCTTTTCATCATTTATGAGTAAAAGTAGATCTCTTTAAGAATCAAAAGGACTATGAAAATTTGGACCAATTTGAAATTAATATTCTTAAAAATTGATTGATTAATTTAGTTTTTATTCATTAATGTTTGAAAATTCACAATTTTAATCACTATCAGTAAACATTCTAATTTCTGAATTAGATAGATCTCTATTTGGAGATGCATTAAAATTAATCTCTGTTCTTTATTATAAATTTCTTTATGATTCTATCCAAATTTAACTTGTATTATCTGCATATGTAATCTTTTAAAGCTAAATTAAATAAGACTTGTATTCTTTCTAATTTATTTTACCTATTGTCATTATAAATTTACAAGATATACTATAAATTTCTTAAAATGTATCTTAATTAGGTATTCTAAATAATAGATCTTCAGCAGATATAGAAAAATGATTCATTAGTTATTCTGTTTCATTATTATCTAATTTCTTAGAACAACTTCCTTAATCATAACGAATTGCTTCTTATTCTAAAAACTTTTTCTCTTTATCATTTAGAAGATCTAAATACTTTTTAAAGTTTTATATTAAATAATGTATTTTTTTTTAATATAATGCACTTCCATCTTTCATTTTAAATTATTCCAATGCTATTGTAGATATTCCTTCAATTTTTAATTCATCATTTAAGAAAATATGGCCTTTGACATTTTCATTATCTCCATTTGATTTTATTTATTTTAAAAAACAATAAATTGGAAATGTATCTCCTTATATATTAAAACAAATGTCAATAAACATTTCAACAAAAATCAAATCTTTATTCTTTTTATATCCTAATAATCCTCTCTTTTTTCTAAGTATTTATGGTCGATTAGTTAATAAGAAGATTTCAATTAATTAATCATGAATAACTGATAAATGAGGTATTACTAATTAATGTACTGTTAAAACTTCGTCTTTGAATTCTCTCTATCCATATCCAAACATTTAAGGAGCATTATTTGAAAATTGAATTATTTCTCCTCTTTATATTTTACCTTTTTTAGCATGTCTTGCAAGATTAATCTTTAAATAGCATACTTTTGGACCTTATTAATTATTATTAGGCAAATTATTTTCAAAAAACTTATAATTTTTAGTTTTTAATTTATTTCTCAATCTTATAAATTTATTAAAATCGTTAATGATTTCAAATGAGTAAAACATATAAATTAAAATGCTTGTTCTTGAAAATGAAAATTAATTAAACTATTCGATTTTTCTGATCACTCCTAAATTATAATCAACCATATTGTTTATTTATTAGTATAATTTCTCATAGTTATATTTTGTGTCAATCAATCTTCTAAGAAAGTCGTATTTCACTTAAATATTATTAAAGATTTCAGATATAAGTTTGTCTCTTCTTACTTCTGTAATTCTAAAATCCTTGTATTGTAATGCTGCTTCAACCTCTTCTATTTTTACAAGGGGATTCATCTTCAATAAAATCTGATGTTTGATATAACTGAATAAAACAGTCATAACTACATGAGATAAATGATTTGATTTAGTTTTTAATTTCTGTTTAACTTCCATAACTAATAACAATATTTAATAACATTCCTCTGAAGTGCCAAGATAAGTTAATAATTATGTTATCCGTATGATATCAACATTTTCTTTTTCTTTTTCTAATTCAAATATAAGTTTTGTATAATATCTTATATATCTTTTAATTAATTCAACCTAGATTGAGATATTTTTTATCTTAAGGGATTTGTAAATTCTCATATCTAGTTCATGATAATTATTTTCTATGATTCTTCTGGCCTCTCCTCTAAAGCCTTTACAATAGCAATAAACACTATCACATTATAATATATGTTGTTTTAATAACACGATCACATTTAAAATAAATTTGGATCTATTAACATTGATAACAGAATTATCTTTTTCGATTGATTGTTGATCATCTAAATTCATTAAGTCCACTAACCTCAAATATTGAATGAAGAATTTGTAGTTTTGATTCTTCAAATATTCAAGTTAAATTTATCTTTAATAATGCAATTCCTTTTCTATTACAAATTATTATTCTTCTTCAATAAGAAGTCCTGTTTTGGATTAAATTTTTATTTTTGACTTCTTTTTTTCTTTGTATTAAGAATCAAATAATATTTGTTCGTTTTGATATTTTGAAAATTCATTGAGCAATCTTGAAATCAAAGGGACTGTTATAAGTGTAATTGAAATGATTTCAATTTAAGTATGTTAGAAAAATAAAGAAATAATAACAGTCATTGTAAATGGAATGATTATAAGGATGGTTTAAGTTTTATATGTATCCATAAATGGATGGGAGAGATAGAAATCGATTAAATCTCCAATTTGTAGAATTAGAACGATAGCCATATTTAGATAATGATGGGTTGAATTATGATCATATTCACTTTCAGAATACATTATAAAATAAAACTATTAGATAATGACTGGTAAAACTATAATAAGTTATGATAAATTAAACCAAAAGGATTTAACTAATCTTAAATGATTTTGATCTCTGATTGTGTAGGTTTATTAAATTTGCATTGATAAATACCAAAGTAAAACTGTTCCTATGTTTGATAAGATATTAAAGAAGATCATAAAATGAAATTGAATATTATCTAAATTATTATCATAAGATATAATCTACCAAACTACAAGATTCCAAATAAGTAAAGGTATTACAATGATATGAGGGTATATATTAAAAAATGTTGCTTATGCATATTTTTCCATTTATTGAAAAGAGGATTGTTCATTACCCATAAATTATTTTTATAAAAAGTATTCAATGAAATTATGCATATTATAGGAACGATTTAGTAAATTTAGATTATCTAAAAAATGATATGTTTAAATAATATACAATTTAGATTGTTTTGATCATCAATTGAAGAACAATATTTAATTGTAGAATACTCGAACTTCTCCTTATGTATAATAAAGAATGTAAATAAAATAGGTCCATAGAGTAAAAGAATGACCAAAAATTGAATAATAATAATTCCAAAATAAGGGAAGCTTTCTAGTATTAGAATAGTAGGAACAGTTATTTTTGAAATCAATTCAAATAAAGAGTAGTGAATAGATGTATTTATATTGCGATCTAAAGTTCTTATTTGTAAAATTTCAATAATGATATTGAAAAGAAAAAGTAATGCTAGTTTTTGAAAATGAGCAACTATTTCAATGAAGATCCAGAAATATTTAGAGTCTTTTGAGAGTATGATTTGTGAAAATCCAATAGTAAATTATTGATACTCTAGCCAATATTAGTTAATCATTTAAAATATAATGATAAAATTTGGATCTAACTATGCCTAAAAAATATAGCATTTATATTCAAATAAGCCATTTTCATTTGCAGTATGATAATTAATTGAATTATGAAGATAATTGGAAGTGGTCCAGCAGGTTTGTATACTGCTAAACATTTATTCAATGATATTGAGAATATTAATATTCATGTTTTTGAATAGGATCTATGTCCAACAGGATTAATTAGATATGGGATGGCACCTGATCATTAAAGAATTAAGAGAGTCGCAGAAGAATTGTTGACAATTAAACAATATGAATAATGTCATTATTTTGGAGGTGTCACAATTGTAATATATTCTCTCTCTATTTATAAAAGGGCAAGGATATAACTATTGATGAATTAGATCATATGTATTCTGCTGTATTTTATGCTTTTGGTGCATAATGTGATAAACCATTAAATATTCAAGGAGAACAATTAAATAATGTTTATTCGGCTCGTTAGATTGTTAATTGGTATAATAGTCATCCAAATTACTATGATCTTGATATTACATTTAAGAATAAAAATAATATAGCAATCATAGGGTGTAAAACTATTTTTATGTTTTTAGAAATGGTAATGTTGCACTTGATATTGCTCGTATATTTGGATTAAATTAAGAAGAATTATAAAAGACTGATATTAATGAGATTTCTATTGAGAAATTGAAGAACAATAATATTACTAATGTATATACAATTATAAGAGGTAGATTGTAATAATAGGGAGAAGAGGTTTAGTTTAATCATAATTTTCATTAAAGGAATTAAGGGAGATGACAAAATTAACTTAATTTAGATTTTTGCTCTATAAACCAGATTTAATTTAGAGTTTGAATGAGGAGAGTTAGACTGAATGTAAAGACTTAGGTATAAATTATGGAAATGTGGTATGATTTTAATATAGAATATAATAGACTAGGGGAAATAGAAGAAAATTAGAATTTATGAGAGGATTTGAAATAATTGAAGATGAAGCTACAATGGATGCAATTTTGTAAGAGTAGAATACTAATGGAAAGATTAATGTAATTTTAAGATTCTTGCTTACTCCTATAAAAATAGAGTAGATCAATGATTAATTACATTTGAAACTTTAACATAATTAATTATCAGGGAAAGCATTTAATTAAATGGCAATACCAATAGAGGAATAATCAACTATAAAATGTGATATGATTATTAAATCAGTTGGTTATCAATCTCATAAGTATTTTAATTATAATCATTAACAAATTATAGTATAGATTAACATCTACCATGGAACTATGAATAAAATATAATAGATAATTCAGATGGATGTATAAAAAAAGATAATTCTAAATTGAAAGTGGGATCATATGCTTGTGGTTGGATAAAAACGGGTCCAAAAGGAGTTATAGATTCTACATTTGGATCTTCTTAGGAAACTATAGTTAATTTTAAGAATCATATGGATGCTGATTTAATCAAAAATATTCATGATCCATATGAAGAAGTGGTGAATTTACTTAAATAGAGATCAATCAATTATATAGACTTTAAAGTTTGGGATAGAATTAATGAATTTGAAATATAGTAAGGATTAAAAGTAAAGAAACCTAGGATAAAAATAACAAAGAATAAAGAATTCTTGTAATTTTTATGATGATAATGTTCGTATTTTTAACATAAATATATTTTATTCAAAATGTACATGAGATCGATTTTCAAATTGAGATAAGCATTTTCAGGTATATATATAAAGTAAATGTATATAAGTGTTAACAAAATACACTAAAGATCATGAATGGATTAAATATGATACATAAACAAAGATTGCTAAAATTGGAATAACAGATTATGCACAAAAAGAATTAGGTGATATAGTTCATGTAGACTTCTAAAAAGTAGGATTGGTATTCAAAACACACCAATCATTAGGAGCAATTGAAAGTGTAAAAGTTGCTGCTGATATTTATGCTCCAGTTGCTGGTGAGATTGTTAAAGTAAATTTCTTATTTAAAACAAGATTAATGAAGATTTGAAAGACTCTCCTAATTTGATTAATGAGAAAGCAGAAGAAACATGGATTTTGTAAACAAAAGTGTAAAATGAAGCTGAGTTAGATACATTATTAGATAAATAATCATATGAGAAAATCATTAATAAATGAGAAGATTATTATTAATAATACATCATTCCAATTAAGTTATATTCTAATATATTAATCACAACAATAAAATTATCAAAATTAGATGCCTAATTGATTTTCTCTTATCCATCCACAACAATTAACAAACCTTTCTTAATTCAGTATTGGTTAATCTGCAAAATACTTTATTATTCTTTATCCTGAACTTCTATCTTCAATTGTTCTATCTTAATTCTCTAAAATAGCTTCTATTAATAATTAATCTTCATCTAATTGTCTACCATCCATTTTTTATTGATAATACTCTTCTTCAACTTTTGGAAGTTAAGCAATCCTTTTTTGTATTAACTATTTAAAAAATTGAACATATTTAATACTTCTTTAATGTTCTCCAAATCAAATTGTAATGTTCCCATTTTCAATTTTTAATAAAATTCTATTGCTTAATAATACTTTCTAGTCCTTAATAACTTTTTAACAAACTCTTTTAAAACTTTAATATCTGCTAAATTCTTAATAATCTCATTTACTATATTGTCTTATTCTGGTGTAAATTCAATTTATAATAAATTATATGTTTCCTATTGATTTAACATCTATTTCACAAAATATTTTAAAGCTTAATCCTCTTTTAACTCTGTCACATACACATATGCTTATAAGGATCTTTTAGATGCAATCAATAATCTTATAATTATATCACTATTGCTTAAACTATTCCAATCAATCCTACTAGCCAATAATAATTCATAAGCATCTTATACTTAATGCAATTCCATCAATCTTTCTATTACTAATAATTTCCAATTCTCTATCTCAAAGTAATAAAGCATCATTAATTTTACAATATTATTATAATGTTGTTCTTATTACTTCTGTTATTCAATTATGTATATATCCATTAAAAATATTGCTTAATATAAACGAAAGTATTTCCCTCTTACTATCTATACTCTTTCTATCTCAGCATTTTATATCTACTATATTTATAAAATGTATGTAATCATTAATTCCTATTGATAAATTGTTAAATCTGATATCATCATCAGTAACTCTTCTTCAGACATCTCTCTTATTTCTCTTTTAAATACTATCACTTTCTTTAATAAATTATATTGAGAAGACTCTTCTAAACATTCTATTATTCCATTCTAATTCTATTAATAAAATTCATAATTCTTCAAAAAACAATTTATATCATTTATCTTACTGAATTTTTGTTATAAATTCTCTAAATCTCCTTATGCAATATCAGGAAGAGGTAACTTTTTTATTTCTTTTTTTTTTCGATCTTTATTCAAATAAATTTTATACTTATTATTGAGTTAAATAATTTCACTATGTGACCTGAAATCTATTTCTAACACTCTTTATTCCTTATTGCCTCATCTAATAACTTATTCTATATCTCATATATAATATAAGCCATATCATCCAATTTTTTCAAAAAATAATAACCATTTAATGGTGATTAATCCCGCCTATATACCAATTTTATCAAAATATCCAAACCAATCTCATATTTAAGCATCTTACACAATAAAATTTATCTATTCTCTTAATATTCTTAAGATGATTTCACTTCAAAATTTATATTCAATTCTAATCTAATCTAATCAAAAATATTTGGTAATA
Source organism: Paramecium sonneborni (assembly GCA_905182985.1). NCBI lineage: Eukaryota > Ciliophora > Oligohymenophorea > Peniculida > Parameciidae > Paramecium > Paramecium sonneborni. Next base: position 254,535 of record CAJJDN010000104.1, on the reverse strand, counting down.
TCATAAAGTTCATATCAAAAAAGTAATGATCTTAACTAGCTGTAAGAAAATCCTCTTCTATCTAATCTCTTGAGATTTCTTAATCCATTTTATATTTTTTATTATTAATTTTTAAATTACTAATAAAACAACACCTCCTACCCTTTTTCGATTCAATATGAAATAAAAATTGAAATTTGATCAAACACTTTATGCAGATGTAGAATATTTGGATGAAAAAGGAAATTTTGATTT
>CAJJDN010000104.1:219604-254068 GCA_905182985.1 Paramecium sonneborni | reverse complement strand
TATTTCCCTCTTACTATCTATACTCTTTCTATCTCAGCATTTTATATCTACTATATTTATAAAATGTATGTAATCATTAATTCCTATTGATAAATTGTTAAATCTGATATCATCATCAGTAACTCTTCTTCAGACATCTCTCTTATTTCTCTTTTAAATACTATCACTTTCTTTAATAAATTATATTGAGAAGACTCTTCTAAACATTCTATTATTCCATTCTAATTCTATTAATAAAATTCATAATTCTTCAAAAAACAATTTATATCATTTATCTTACTGAATTTTTGTTATAAATTCTCTAAATCTCCTTATGCAATATCAGGAAGAGGTAACTTTTTTATTTCTTTTTTTTTTCGATCTTTATTCAAATAAATTTTATACTTATTATTGAGTTAAATAATTTCACTATGTGACCTGAAATCTATTTCTAACACTCTTTATTCCTTATTGCCTCATCTAATAACTTATTCTATATCTCATATATAATATAAGCCATATCATCCAATTTTTTCAAAAAATAATAACCATTTAATGGTGATTAATCCCGCCTATATACCAATTTTATCAAAATATCCAAACCAATCTCATATTTAAGCATCTTACACAATAAAATTTATCTATTCTCTTAATATTCTTAAGATGATTTCACTTCAAAATTTATATTCAATTCTAATCTAATCTAATCAAAAATATTTGGTAATATCATAAAGTTCATATCAAAAAAGTAATGATCTTAACTAGCTGTAAGAAAATCCTCTTCTATCTAATCTCTTGAGATTTCTTAATCCATTTTATATTTTTTATTATTAATTTTTAAATTACTAATAAAACAACACCTCCTACCCTTTTTCGATTCAATATGAAATAAAAATTGAAATTTGATCAAACACTTTATGCAGATGTAGAATATTTGGATGAAAAAGGAAATTTTGATTTCAAGAAATTCGCAAATGCTGCATCTGAATCAATAAAAATAAAAAATAAAGATAAAGCATAAAATAATTTCGTTTAAATCTAATAGAAATGGGATTTATAGAGATAAGCTATTAAAAATTAAAAAATGGAAATCAAATCTAAACCTGTTAGTGAAGTAAACAAAAAATAAATAGAAATAATTGAAGAAATGAAAAAAAGAAAATCTAAATTGTAGAACTTAGTCAAAAATTCATAAAATATTGATAATTAAATCAAAGAAACAAGTCATAAAATAACTTAAATTAAAAAACAGCCTTCTATTTAGAAAGTAGCGTAATAGATTGATAAAATGACTGCAGATCAAGCTTAACTTCGTCTTTTCAGGTTTGATTAAATGGAAAAAGTTTAATTTTAATGAGAAATTTCTATAAAATTAACAATTTTCATTTGTTTTTGATAAAATTATTTTTTCTGCATTATTTATTTTGAAATTTATCAATCCGAATTGCCAAATGACTTTGTTTTTGTTTTTAAAATTAAAAATACAATGTGATCATCAAATATACAAATACTTAAGTATATTTTGAAACCAAAAATTATATTGAAAAATTTTATGTTCTTAAAAATTTAATATTGTCTTTAGAGGTTGAGTATTATATAAGATATGTTTTTATAGATAATTTAACTAAATCAAAAGGTGAAACATTTTATTTTAGTAGTAATATAAATGTGGTAGTTTTTTAATGTTCACATTTAAAATAAGCTAATCATTTTTATTTATCCAAGCCAGTATTTTTCACAAATGCGTATATTTATTTATGAGTGTACATTCTTCAAAATGTATTACATTTAAATTATGATAAATATTTAAATTTCATAAGAGAATTCTGAGAATTATTAGTGGTTTTATTTTTAAAATAAAACTAGAATTTACTAAATTTTCCTTCATTAAATAAAATTCGATATTTTATACTACATGATATTTTAAATTGAGTGCTTTATTTTTAACTAATAATTTGGAATTGATTGATGTTATGATAAAAATCATTCTTTAAAGATTCTTACAGAGACTATTTTGATCATATAATAATTAATAAATTTATAGATCTAAACATAATTTTCAAAAAAAATAAAATTATTGTTGGAGGCTTTTAAATTTGATAAAGAATAAAATTATTTAAAAATATTAATTATTATCTATCAATTTTTTCTTTTAAACATGGCTACAAAAAATCCATCACTATCATTTGGGGGAACTCGAATGAAATGTAAATTTTAATCTATACCACGATGAGGCCATTCTGGAAATAAATTAACAGATTCCCATTATTTATGAAGTGATAAAAAATGATTTGCAACATCTTCATTCTCTTCTTTATAAATGGAACATGTAGAATAGATAATAAGTTTTAAATTTTTGAACAATGTTAAATGATTAAGCATTTTGGATTGAAATAATGATAATTATTAGACTTATTCTTTTTTATCTTATGGAACAATAATGGAATCATCTTTTGTAGCTTCAATCATTCTTAATTAAAGCATTCCACTACCAGAACAAGATGGATCTAATAGAGCTATTTTAATTTTAGGATAATTTTATGGTTTTATTGTTAAAAAATCTAGATTTAATGGTTCAACATTATCACATTAATATTTATTTAATCTATTCTTTAATATTTCAAATCGTTTTTCATCTCTTTCAATTGCAAATATTTTACCTATAATATTATTTTCTTTAGCATATTATGAAAGTTAAATAGTTTTATTTCCTGGTGCAGCACAACAATCAATAATATCAGAAGTTTTATTTTTAATATTCCTTAATAATAAATATGCTGGTAAAGCACTAGATTTGCTCTGAACTATATAAGTGTTTCCTTTTAAAAATTCAGGATTTTTAGATAAATATTATGAATAAATGTCATAATCCACCTTGCATAAATTTGGAATATGTTCATCTAATATAAATTCAAATGGAAGTTTTTGAAGTGCTCTGATATAAATGAACTTTTTCTCTTATTCATATATCTTATTTTTTTCAAGTAATTATTTTATTAATATTTTGTGATTTTTTAGATATCTAGCTACCACTCCACCCATTTTTTTAGCTTTTTTATTTTATGGATTAAATATATCAAGCATCAAAACAATTAACAAATTGTAATCATATATTTCGATATATTAAATAGACCTAATTTCCTCCACAATTTAATATAATTAATCATAATGTTGAATAGCTTTACTAATGATTGCATAAGCCTATCTAACAAACGATTGATTTTAAGAACTTTTCAAAATTATTGATTTTAAAGTACTTTTGCTATCAAGACATTTCTGTAATAAAGCGGCAATTTATGAATATTTTTGCATAATTAATATTTAACATATAATTTTTTACAATTATTTACTCATTATTTTGCAGCATTCGATAATATCCCTCTAAAGATTTTAGATCCTCCAAAATTAAGTACCTATAAAAGTTTTCACATAATTATTATACTGGTGATTATTTGCTTGCCTTTTTATTCTCATTTCTCTATTTGTTATTTGTTGGTTTGTGCTCCATAGAATGTGATCTTTCTTTTCTTTATTCAGGAGTTGGTGGCAAATTTACTGGATTTGGAATTGGTGTAATAAATTAACCAATCAATTATTTCTTTTTACTTGTGGTGTTAATATCACATTTTTTGGCTTTCTCTTTATTCTCCTTTAAATTTAAGATTTATAAATACTTTTTAAACTTATTTATCACTTTCTTTTTTGGCTGCTAACACAAAGTTTTTATAAATTAAAGAATCTCTAACTTTTTTGATTTAAATCAAATTTTAGAAATAGGAATCAAGTAATTGGCGTCTTTATTCAATAAGTTGTAAATTAGAATTAACAGATTTCCACCAATAACTTCCAGGAAAGATTGGTAAATCAGCTTTTAATGTTTCAAGAGTTTCATGAAACTTTTTAAGTTCTGAATATCTAAAATGAATTTAGAATCCTTATAGGGTTTTTTAGTTTTAAAAACTAATAAAATATGATTAATGTCTTACTGAACTCTATATTAGACATAATCCTCATTTTTCTTGAATTCTGGAATTGTTATGAGGATGTCTATTTCGTTATCTTACATAAACCTTTCTTTTAAATTCACAAATATATAAAAAATAATTGTTTTTATTTTATAGTAAAATCTGTTTTGAAATTCAAAATTAATAATAGATCATTAAATACAATAAATGATAATATTTAATAAGATTGATAAATTTTATTCCCATTAATAAATCAATGCTTTAAATAAAAGTATTATATTTAAAATTGAATATATACTTAAACTAATAAGTAGTTTGAGTATTATAATTATAAACAAATTTGATTCATTTCTTATATTTTTAATTAGATTCTTCTTGTTATTATTGTAATAACTATTTTAAAAATTTAAGCTCCTCTTTTAAACTATTTTTTTCTTATTTCCATAATGCTTCCTTAGTTTAATAGGAGGTCAAAATTTTAGAAGTTTTTAAATATAATTCTTAGAGAAGATTGCTAAAATTATTTTATTTTGATTATGACATTCTTTTATTTTCTGTAGAATGCAATTTCTTTTCAATAACTTTTTTTTCATCTTGATTTCGAGCAGTACCATTCTCTAATATAAATTAATCTCATACATTTTTTATGGCTTTTTTATTGTATATATTATCTAAGGACTTCATTTAATGAACCAAATACATTCATATGAGTTTATTTAGAATGAGTGCTAGTAAAAAAGCCTGAAGGATAAATAAATTTGATATACCTGATGCAATTTTATTGATATTGTTTGGACTTCTTTATAGACTTTTTGATGTCATGATTTTTTTTTATTATATATGATCATCATCTTAAACAATATCACCTAGTTGAGGAGGCCTTTTCTTTTTATAATCTATTTTTGTGCTTTACTCTTTTTAAGGTGCATTTATTTAAGGTTAAAGAAGTTAATTTAATGTATTTCCATTTCTTTTTATGGTATTTTCTTTTACATTTTGATTTTGTTTGAAAACATTAATTAACTCATTTTTTACATTACCTTAAGGTTTGCCATTTAATGATGCTTTATTTATACTATATCTTAATAGAGATTCTATTCCATCTTTAGGACTAGCTATTTTTTATTTTAGCCTATTATCAATAGTTTCTTATTATGCATTACTCAAGCATTACTGAGATTTTTAATTGATTTATGAATCTGATTGTTCTTGATTACGTATTTCATGTGGATAAATTGGTGAATTAACAGATAATAGTTTTTGTAAAGCAGTTAATGCTTTAGGTGTTATTTACATAAATAAATATTATTTCCTATATTAGAATAAAATTAAAAAAAAATAACAAATTATAACGAATATTATTATAATTAAATTAAATAGATCATTTAAAAATAGTATCATTTACAATTTATTAATCTACTTTAGGATCATTATTTGATTGATCGAAAGATCTTTTAACAGAATGATTAAATTTATCATCATTTTCTTCTTAAATAATATCTAGATTTTCATTAAAAGCAGTAACTTTTTTTATAATAAAACCTTCATTTTCATTATTAGTATAATTATCTTATTAATTACATTAATTAAATTATTGTTATTAAGAAGCCTAAACTGTTTCAAATTCATTTTCTAATTCTTCATAATCAGGAATAAGACTTTATCTATTAAAATTCTATGGAGATGTATTTTCTTCTTAAAATTCATCATCATCAAAACTATGTTGAACATTATAATTTTATAATGAATCAGGAACTCCGTCTTAAGGTCCATATCCATCAATATTATGGTCTGAAAACATAGCCTTTTAATTATTAATTGTACAATCCAAAGGATTTGATGATAGTTGTCTTGTTTGTTCTTAAAAAACGCTGATAGGAATTGCAATAGTTAATTCATTCGAATTATAAAAGTTTTGTGAATAATTTGCAATTAAACAGAAGTTATAATGATAAATAATTCGATCAGAATATAATGTAGATTGAGGAAATATAGATTTAGGGTCACTTTTATCTTAATCTATCTTTAACTTAAATTCTAATTATCTTTTTGATCTTCCTTTAACAACAACTATAATAAAATATTTATTAAGTACTATTATGTTATGATTTAGCTAATCCAAAATGATTTGATATCTTCAACTTTAATTCAGGATAAAGAATTATCAATTGAGATTAAATGGAAAATGCTAAATTTAATAAGTTTAAATCAGTATTAGTATTATCTACTTCTAGATTAATATCAATATATTCGCCTATCATGAAACCTTATTTATTAATCTAAAGAGATATCTAAGAACTCTATTGAATATAATTGATTATTATACTCCACCGTTAAGAAAACCTAGTTTTTTTAATTCTCTTTGTTCACCAACATAGCAAATTGATTACATTTCTGGAATTGGAGGAGTGTGATAAATATTAATAGTTATTTTATGAGAATTGTCTATCTTGTAAACATTTTATTATGTTTCATCAGTAAAGTAAAGTGACAATATGTACATAAGTCTGCATTACACTGTCTTGTAATAATTTATACAAAAAGTAGGAATTTCTTGAGGAGATTATACTTCAAATTATCTTTTATAAATCCCTTATGTTAAATGACTTTAAGATCAAATTAAGAATTACGATCCAAAATTGCATAGCCATTTATGTTTGCTATAAAAAATGTCCTTAAATCTAAAACACTAATTTCGTTTATCATATTAGTTAACCTTCTACACTCCAATTAACTAAAAATTAATTAGCTGTTACGTACCTTTAGAAATAACATGCTACAATCAAGATCTTAAGATTTAACCTTTAAATAGATTACTCCCTTTATTACATCACCTGCTCTATAATTAGCCTTATCAACTTTGACTTAAACTTAAATCTATTCGGATTCTAATTTTGTAATCATCTTAGTATATTTAATATATTATAGCAATTTACATATAAAAATATAGATTCATTTTCAATTAATTTATATATATGATATTTTATAATTTTGAATTACATATCAAAAATTAGTTTGCTATTCTTTTTACAAACAATTAAATATTAATTAAATGAAATATTTTCACAATTACATTTTCATACTCATTATCCTCATAGTTGATTGGCTTATGAAGATATCTAGATTATTTTCATCAATCATTGATTTTTTAAAATGAAAATGATTTATTAAGTTCTGTATAATTAATCTTTTTATTTATTTAATTATGAATTTTATTCTAGAATTTCAATTTATTATTTTTATTTTGATTCTAATTTGTATTTAAAGAGCCCACATTGTTTTACACTTCCTAACCTTCATAAACTTCTTGTAGTTTACTCAATAAAGAAAAGTTATAAGAATGTAAAGCTCCTGATATAAATTCATATGTAAATCAATCCCAGATTAATTTGGCTCGAAAATAACTATTCTTAGTAATTCTTTAGTTTCATGTGAAACAATCCATAACTAATCATAAATAACATGAATACTTCAATAAATATTTAGAATAACCTTACCTTGTTAAAATATTTGAGTATTCAATCAATTATATAATCCTTATGAGATTTGAAGATCAAATTAATGTAGATCTTTGCTTAAATATATAGATTATTCTTATTTGCAAAAGAATATTTATTAATAATTGACAACACTGAGATTCATCAATTTCAAATAATAATTTTAATGCATTCATCTAAGAATCGGATTTAATATCTATGATGTAAATGTAATCTAAAAAGCATCTCTGAATCATTATTTGATATACAGTACTGAGAGTTTATACAAATGTATTAGGTTAGATTATTCTAATTCTATATTTATAACCATTTCAAATTTTTGAGGAATAATTGCCCATTTATAATATTATATATATTATTTTATATATATGTGTCATAGGGCACAAGCAAATACATTAACTATGCCTATGATTGCTTCAGTTTCATGCTTGATTGTAAGTGATCCATCAGTATCATTATCCCAATAGCAAGATCCAGATATGTTGAGACCACATTCAGCCTTTTACATTAAGAGGCAGTTAACAATGAATTTGAAATTTTTGTTATGAGTTGTTAATTGTTTCAATATTGAATCACAAATTTTATTACTCTTTACTTAAGCTTCGTTATGATCATAAGTTAATTTATCTAATTCTCTTTACAAAGTAGATTAAACAAATTTCTACACTTCATTTTTTAATGGACCATTAAAACTAACTACGTTTGCATATTAATCCATTTTATATTTTTATTTAAATTATATTAATATATAATCAGTATGATGATTTAATTTAGAACTTATATACACTTCCTAAATGTTTTTTTTTGGTGAATAATTATGTATTAGATATAGGAGTAAAATCTAATCTAACATTATGAATGTTTTCCACATTTGTTTAATGATGATCCGGTTTAGTAGTCTTAGAAGAGGAAAACTAAGGTTTTATTATTTCAATAGTAGGTTAAACATTTATTGAAAGCTTTTTTAGTTTGTTCTACATGATCTTTGCATATGAAAGAGTATTATAATTAGATTAACTCTAAGATCTTGCTTATCCTTAGGTTTTAATACTGGATCTGAGACTAAATTACAAGTCCTTACTTCTAAAATCATTTTCAGATTAAAGTTAGAGTCTATTTCTCGAATATCTAGTTTCTGATCTGATGAGATTCATTTCATTTACATAAGGATCGCTTCTGAAAGGGACTAAAAAAGAATATTTTTCAGCTTAAATTGTTTCAATATCTTCAATACTCTACTTGAGATTTTCGATTTCATAATAATAAATTGCTTTTTATGCTTATTCAACTGTTTTTTCCATTTTTTTTCTCAATTTATCAATTTATTGTTCAACTTTAATTTTTTTGTAATATGAAGATTTGATTTAATCTAAATCAAATTAATATGTTTAATCTCCAGTACGATCAGTAAGATTGGGATTTTCATTAGTCTTTTGTCCAAGATGGCTTTGGATCTGAAATTTAAGATTTTCATATTTGAGAAAATCATCAATAGAAGAATAAAGCTGAAAATAATCTAATAATTATCTATATTTGATTCTATAATAAGTTGAGTCTGTTTTGGCTTTTGCAGTTGTGATTCTATGATGAAGTTGTTTAAAATGTTCATAATCTCCAAAAAATTAACCAGAATTGATAATGGCCATAATACTAGGTTTAGGTACAAAATTATGGTGACTAGGTAATTATTCTTTATTAGGAGTTGACCATTGAATGACTTCAATTTCTCCATTAATAACAAGATAAATATATTCATCATTATTTCCTTTTTAAAATATATATTATCCAACTTTTTTATTTTAGAGTTCAAGACTTTATAAGAGAACCAATTAATTTTATCGTTACCAAACACTAAATATAGGTATTTTAGAAATGAATGCAATTTTTTAATTAGTTAATTCATGTTAGAATGCTCCAAGTATTCTTTAATAAAGATCATATGTAATAACAGCTAGAATAACTTCTGTTTTTGCAGCAACGGTGGCTGTTCTAGTTACTTTTTATTCGATAGCAATTTCACCAAATTAATCACCTTCTATTTTAGTTGCAACTTATGTATAATCAGCAAAAACATATTTAACCCATTCTTCAAAAGAACTAATAATATAGAAGTTAGTTTAATACTTGAATTTCTATTTTTTTTAAGGTTGATTTTCTGAAGTGTTTTTGGTTTTAGGGATTAAGATTAGTAATTCACCTTATAATACAAAATACATTCTTCTTCCAGGATCACCATGTCTGAAAATGATTTTAGTACTGTCATACCATTCTAAAGTCATTTCTCTAAATAATGATTTGCAGCTTTCTTAATCTAATTTTTCTTTGAATTTACTAATCTAAATTAATAATTAAAATACCTGTAATAAGGAAAGTTTTCTTCAAAATACATTTTAACTGCTTCTAATTATTCATCTGTTCTATTTTATGAATATTATTTTAAAATATAGATAATTCTTTGTAATTAAATAGTTTTAGTATGTGAACTATCTCTTTACCATAAATTGGCTGCTTTTTCTAAAATGCTCATATTTCTACGTTCATTATCATCTTTATGTTTAGCATTTAAAACTATTTATTAAAATGTGTTCGTAACTCCTTTTTATGATATGCTATTTTTCATATAAAATTTAATTATGTTTTTAATTAAGTTAAGGAATCTGTACAAGTTCTCATCTGCTATAGATCCATATTAAGTATTAGGAGTAGATAAATTTACTTCATTTCCTGAAATAAAGAAAGCATATTACAAAATGGCAGCCTAATATCATCCAGATATTAATAAAACACCTGTGTTAAGATCATTTAATATATATAGTCTGCCTAAAAATAATTCATTCTAATCAAGGAATCCTTTGAAAAAATTAAACTTATGAAAGGAGAAGCTGTTTAAATGAATTCAGAAGGTTCTACTAAAAAAGATAATGAATATGAATCTGTCCGTAAAAATTATAAAGACTATGATGAAAACTTCTAAGAATCATCATCAGATTAATAAGATTATAAAGAATTCTATCATTAAGCTGAAGATATGAAAGGATAAGAATATGATCATTTAAAAAAATCATTTCAAACTATTCATGAAGTCAAAGATATTAAATTTAAACCTATTGATATGAAAATGCCTGATCCATCTAAAAGATTTCATCTAGGCTAAGTAATGCATTTAAAAGTTTTTTCAGATGGTTCCAATCTATACATTATAACTATATGCGTGGGCATGTTTATATTATTCTTTGTCATGTAACATTCTATTTATTATTATTATTAAGTAATACAGTCTTCCACATTCATACCAAAAGATAGACTAATTCACAATTATATAATTTACTTAATTAGTAAGTTATATAGGAAGAATTACAAGATGAATAATTATTGTAATAAGTCACTACATAAATTGAAAAAACTAAAGAGTTTAAATAATACAAATAAGAATAACTTTAGAAACAATAAATATCCACACAAAAGAGAAGACAAATTGTACCTGAAATCCAAAATTTTATATCAGCTACGGATCTTAAAGATAGTGTCCTATGAATTCAAATATATAAATATCCAATTTTATATCATTAAATTCATCTTGAGAAAACAAAAACGAATTAGAGCACAAATTCTTTCATTTATATCAACAAGATTTTATTAATCATTCATTTCAAATCTTATCCTCTTCTTATAATTTATATTCAAAAATAATAGATACAGTTATATAAACTATTTTATAAGTTCTATTATATGTATAATTTATACTATTATATTCTAATATAAATTTGAGTTACTTTGCTAAAAATTAGTTAATAAAAAATATCTTGATAATAGTTTATTGATAATATTTAAAATAGCAAATAGATTGTATAAGCAAAATAAGGATCAAAAATAAAATTGATAAACAAGTTATTTCGATTAAAGAAAACGATAGAAACATATTATTAATACAATAAGATATCAAAAGAAGTTAAAATATTTATGTAGTTTCTATTTAAAATTTATATTATTTAAATGGCTGGATAGTATAATATTATAATATTTCTATTAATTGATGAAATTAATATAAGACTCTCATTTAAATTAAATATTTTATAATGATATAAATCAGATTAAGAATAAAATAATAAATTTGGGATAAATGATCTTGATAGATATAGTTAAAATTTAATATAAAATAATTAAAAGTGAGTATTTGAATTTAGAAAACTACTTGACAAATTGTAGTATCTTTATAATGAGAATAGTAAAAAAAATGAAGCAGAAAAAGTATTTTTAAAAATTGATTCATTATATCTATAAAACTATTCAAAATGAATGAGAATATGATAAGAGATACCTAGTATGAATTATTTAGAGTTAGATAAAGCAGTAAATAAATAATATATTAATAAACAAAAATTAAAATATTCGTTGTATGTTTAAATTCAAATTAAATAAATATTAATAAAAAGAATGATTAAACAGAGAGATTTAAATACATTTTTAGCGAACTACTAATCATTTGATAGATAAACCAAGAAACCGTTCGAATATTTAAATTTATCATATCATCAATAATTTGATCATTCACCTCTCAGGAAACAAACATATACAACAAAAGCAAATGATATATAATATAAGAGTCTTTAAGAACCTTCATTCTTAAGATAAAGCATATTGCCTAATTATGAGCCTACAAAATGTTCAAGTTAAAGAAATGGAATAATTAAAGCTTATGCAGCAAACACAAATTAAGGAATTGTTAGAGATTACAATGAAGATAGAGTCTCAATTATCTTAAATATTATTAAACCATAAAGTAGAAATACAGAATAATGGCCTAAATGCTCTTTTTTTGGAGTATATGATGGACATGGTGGAGCTGCATGTGCTGATTTTTTAAGGGATAATTTACATTAATTTGTGGTTAAAGAACCAGATTTTCCATGGAACCCAATAGGTGCCATTACTAAAGGATTTGAGGCAGCTGAAAAAGCATTTATTTAAATGGCATAAGAATCTTATAATAAAGGAGTGCCTGAAAGAAGTGGATCATGTGCTATTGTAATATTAATCATAGGAGATAATTGTTATGCAGCAAATGTTGGAGATAGTAGAGCTATTTTAAGTGCAGCATCTGGAAAAAAAGCAATAGCATTATCGCATGATCATAAACCAGAATTAGAATAAGAGAGAATTGTTAAGGCTGGTGGATCTGTTTACCAAACCCATGGAATTAATGAAGAAGGAATGTAAATCTTAGGACCAGTTAGAGTTACTCCAGGAAGATTATCAGTTTCAAGAACTTTTGGGGATATAGAAGCTAAACTAGAAAAGTTTGGTGGAAATCCAAAAGTAGTAATTGCTTAACCTGAAATAAAGTAATTTAAAATTACTAGTGAGCATGATTTTATTGTTTTAGGAAGTAATTTTTAATATTTATATATAAAGGCGATGGAATTTTCGATAAATTAAGTTCTATTGATGTAATGAATATTATTTGGAAAGATATATTAAATTGTCAAGTTGGAAATAATTTACATACTGTTTTATCTAATTCAGTTGAATCAGTTCTTTAGGAAAGTATATAAAGAAAGAGCACAGATAATGTAACTTTGTTGATTGTTGCTTTTTCAGTTTCATAATTAAAAGAAGAGGAGTTGAGAATAAAAACATCATCTTCAATTGAAAAATTGGTAAAAGTCCCATTAACAAACAACATTCCTAATATGAGAATGAGGTAATAGACTAATATATATCATTTTTAGTTATTCCAAAAAAACTAATGATGAAAATAATCCATTCGTTATTAACACATAAAAGATGAATCCTCATTTGAAGATTAATAAACAAAAAGTTGATGAAACTATTAGATATAAACCTAGTTATATTAATTGATTATAAAAATTAGAATAATTAATTCTTATTTAATAAAGTATTCAATCTATTCATGTTCTCTTTACTTTTTAGCTATATGGTCTTTAGGTATTAGTTTATGTAATTTCATCATCAAGACCAACTTCAATCAATTTAGATTTCAAAATTTTCATTTATTGTTCCAATAATTAATTTCTTGTTTATAACCCTTCATTTTAAGTAATTAAATCAGAATGACGATGTTATTCAAATCTACATAACTTCTATTTGTTATAATTTTAACCTTTAATTAACTTACCTTTCTTTTAAAATTTATTTGTAATATAGCCATTAACTAAATCTATTGATTAATTTAATGGTTATAGATTGGCTTCTTCTTAAAAAATTGAGCTATTCTTTCTTGTATAAACTTAATAAGATACTTCATGTTAATGACTTTTGCGTCTCTATTCGCACTATTACATAGAATTTGCTCTACTTTGTGTTTTAACTAAGGATTCATATTATGATATTTATTTAGCTAATTTAATCTCTAAACTCTTTTTTCTTTCTAAAACTTAATTCAAATGTGTTAAAAGATGCATGTTTTCTTAAGTTTTTAAATAGATTTCTTAATCTCTCCATAATAGTAATTTTTAAAATTTTTTATCATTCTCTTAAGATGATTTGACTAAGAATTAATTTTATCTGCATAATTCATTATTTATTTCACCAGTAAAATGCTTTTGATAGAGTTATTTTAATTGTTAAGGCCAATCCTAATTAAATTAATATTATATACAGATTCTCTAAATTCATGAATCATAGAAGTAATATCTTTGATAAATAATTTAATCGATATTTAAGCCTTTTTATCTTATTCTGTTAAATTTTCTGGATTTCTTAGATCATCATTCTTTTCATTTTTGCTTATGTATTTTTAATACATTTATTTCATAAAATCCACCCATTCCTATTTTAAATAGAGATCGTTACTTTTTCTTTCTTTTCATGATAACAATTATAAATATCCATTGTTATTTTTTTGAATAAATCCTGAGACTTTTTCCAATTCTATTTAATTTTATCAATTTCTTCATTCATTAATTTAATTTAAGTAGTCATTTTCTTATCTTTTTCTTCATAATTCTTTAATTTAGTAGATAATTCATTTATTTCATCTTCTAATTTTGGTATACTTTCAAGTAATTCTCTAAATTTTTTTTCTTTTGGTTCCATTTCAGTTTACATTTCATAAGTTTTATAACTAAGCACTAATTTAGATTTTTATAATCCTCCTATATATTTTTAATATTATTTAATCTATTCATTACAATGAGATAATTCTTATTCATGTAAATTAATTTTATCCATTAATTCTTTATTTTAACTTTATAATTCTTATATATATTTTTCTTAATCTTTTTACTTTTATTTTTCCGATTCCAATAATTATTTAACTATATCTATTTCCTTAAAAAAATTATTTTTATCAGATTTATAAATAATCAATTACTTATCTTTTGTTTAGATTTCTTTTTATAATTCTTCAATCTTTTATTTAAATTTTTATTTAGTACTTTCTATATAATCATTTAATATTTCATCATCTGAAATAATGGATTGATTATTATTTTGTAATGTTTTAATATCATTTTTATTAGAATAAATAGTATCATAAGGTAATTTAAAATCAGATTGAAATTTCTATTTAATCTCTTTAATTTATTTAGAACAATCAAATTCTAATTCTTTAAGATTCTACTTATATTTCTATCTTTCTTCAATTAATACTTATTCTAATTATAAATATTTTTCATTTTCAATCAATATTTTTTTTTCATAAAGAGTTTCTAATTCTTAACCTGCTTTGAATTGATTATTTTCAATATTTCTAAATAAATTAAAATGTTATTATTCTTATTGAGTCTTTTCATCTTTAAGTTCTTTATATCTAAGATCTCTGAATTCTATTTCTTCATTATATAGTGATTCAAATTCAGATTGTTGCATAAATAATAATATTAATATAGATTATTTGAATATAATGACATCATTTTCCAAATAATGTGCTTCTGATAATAGGCAATGAATCTTAAAATGTTTAATCTGTTCGAACATCTAAGGTATTCTTACAAACAATTAATCCATCTTTATTTGTCATTAAAATTCCACCAAAACACTTTTTATCATTTTCTGTTTTAGATATAACCTTAAGAATATTAGTATATTTTTAATACTTCTGAAGCTGATTCTTATATAGAATAATCTTAAACACTTTTAATTGAATTATCAATTAATGCTCTTTCATCCAAACATTTTTCTTCATCTACTTCAATTGAGACTTCAAATTCTAATCCATTTAATTCTTTTCTTAGAATGTCTTAGAATTCAGAAATAGCATCATCAATAACATTTCTTACATGTCTAATATCACGATGTAAACATCTTTATAATTATACAATACAATTACCTTACTACAACATCATGTTCAAATAATTTTATTAATCCTTGAACCATTAAATTTTTTAGCAATTCCTCATAAAATCTTTCATCTTATCTGATCATTTTATAAATTTGATATTGTGACTAAATTATCATTTAAATATATATGTACATCAGAGAAAATCTTAGTCATAGCTTAATTTCTAGCATTCATCAATCTCATTCTAGCTCCATTCACTAAAGCACTATGTTTGATTCTCTCTTGCTGAGCCTTTTTCTTAAATTTTGTATTGAATTCTTCTTAAATGTTAGATTTCTCTCTCTCCACTATTTACTTTTTCTCTTTCTCAAATTACTTAAAAGCCTTCACTTCTATTTCAAAGCATTTCTCTCTTGCCTCTTAAAGCACAAACTCAGCCAAAGATATCTAATCTTACAACATTTTTAATAAATATTTATTTAATGTTTTTTAAACATTCATCAATCTAAGAGATTCAATATATATTTATTAATTAAAAGCATATATATATATATTTAATACATTAATCAACAAAACAAAAAGTTAGGATCTATGTTATATTTCTCAGTGAATCTTTGTAGCCATTTATCTAATGAAATAGTTGGTACAACTAACATTTATTCATTTTTCTCATTGTAATATATTTATTTAGGATAATCTTACAAAAATCGATCTAAGTGTTAAGCTATTGTCATAAAATAATATCCCTATTTCTCTGGTAACATTAGAATCATCTACTGTAAATTTTAATCAATCTATTAAAGTTACACAATTATCTTTATTTATGCTTATTTATTAGTATTAGGATTAAGGCTAAAACTAGTAGAAAATATATCAGAAGGTCTTGCATTACCTATTGCTCCTAACAATTCTAATTAATTATAAGGAGGATAAGAATAATATAAACAAGCAGCTACTCCTTCTTCTAAGGGTTACATCAAGAAAAATGCTATAGAAGTTATTATTGCAGGATTATTAACATCAACTACAAAACTATTATTTATTTGACTGAATTAAGTTATAGCCAATTATCCTGGAATCATTAGAGCAAATGGTGTGACTACTGTTTATGTATACATTTTAATATTCAATTATTATTAATAATTATATTTCCAATTCATATATTGTCGAAATTGCAAGAATATTCTAGAATTCATTAACTCCATCCCGATATTTTCAAATTCTATTTTAATTTATTAGCATTTTCCTTTACTTTTCTTCTTTTTCTCATCATTTTTCTTCATTCTTCCTTATTCACTTTGATCTTTTATATACTTTAAAAAACAAATCATTTATTTTTAATTTTTGTCCTAATTCTTCAATATAAATCAAATGTTGCTCCTTTTTATTGAATACTTTTCTGAATAAAAATATAACAACAATGATCCACTTTATATTTTTTTATGTTTATTCTAAATTTTGTCAATCCTACATATTCATTAAAGTTAATTTAAATGAAAAATTCTTATTTTATCTACTATATTTACTTTAGTTTTGTACAATAGAATTATAGAAGTTTATTAATCTTGCCATTTTTGGATTAAACATTTAATTTTACTTACATAAAAGTTTTTTTCTTATCTAAAAGATGTGGTGTTGATTGATACATATAAAGTTGAAAAAAGATCCTAAAAGTTATTTAATATTTAATAGCATTAAATTATTATTCAATAAATTGTAAAATAATTATATTTTATCTAAAAGTTATGAAAATAGATGTGTGACAAATCTCATTAATTAGAAAATATATTTTTAATAAAATTAAAAAGAAAGTCTTAGAGTATTTAATTTAGAGTATGTAAATTGATGATATAAAATAATTATTGAAATTAAATATTGAATGTATTGGAAAAGATAAATCAGAATTCAGCTTCTTCATCATAATCATCATAACTTTGACTATATTAACGATATTCAGATGATAAGTCTTATAAATTACTTTCAGCTTCAATAAATTCCATTTCATCCATTCCAGTATATTCATAAATATAAACAAACGCTTTTCTTCTAAACATATGGGAGAAATCATCTAAATATTTTTTAATATATTTATGAAATCCAATTGAATTTCCTAAAAACCCAACAATATTTTCATGATCTCTATGTTAAACATTAGTATGTACTCTCTAATGATTATCAATACCGATAAATTAATAAAGATTCTCTTTTTTAATCAATAATGTTGGAGATTCAGGCATTCCAAAACAATTACCTCTCATTTATATTTGATAAGATAGATATTCATTTGATAAATTGTCTTCAGAAGAACATAATTTATATTGATCTTTTAGAATATCATTCATATTCCAATCCATTTAATTAACAATCATGTACTTAGATTATAAAAAATGTAGTCTTGGAAATGGTATTAGATTTAATGAAAGTTTTTTCATTCCTCCATTTATAAATCCTGGAAATCGATATGAAGCAGTTGTTTAAATTAAACTTTCTGCAATGATTTTATTATAATTCTCATAATTTGAAGGTAAGAAATTTCTATTACACATATTTTATAATGCAACATTATCATAAAGTGTAACTATATCTACAGTTTCAATCATGGAATGCATAATCAATATTGTATTATATATTTCTAAACTATTATGTGAAATTCCTTAAGGAAATACAGGATTACAATGTACTATTTTAGTTAAGTCTTTTTCCCGAAAGTAATATATTAAATTACTTGCAATACCTGAACCACTTCCACCTCCTGTTGAAAAAAACATCATAATTCCTTATAGATTGTCTGATCTTTCAAAATATTTATTTAAGACATGTTTACATTTATCCATTAATTCAGCTCCATCAGTATATTTTCCAATTGCAAAATTATTGCTACTTCCACAATTCATTGAAAAACAACAATTTGGATCAATAATTACATCTTTCTGTTAATATAATTTATCTATAGAACCTAACCATATAAAATGGTATTACTTGGTTCTAAATCTAGAAACAAACATCTAGGAATATATTGCTATTTAGAATTTTCATTATAAAAAACATTGATTTTCTTTTTGTATCTATTATAATCACTTATTTCTTAAACATTATTTAAACAATGATCATAATTTAATTATTTTATGAATTCTAATCCTAAATTTATTCCACATTATCCTATTCCTATAATTATAATTTCTTACATATATTTATATTATAAACTTTATTTTACATTTAAATCATTAAAAATTATATTTGAATGCATATTTCTAATCTAATCAATACTTTTATTTCAATACTATATTCAAAAATAATTTATAATCTCAAAAACATCATTAATCAATATCTCTTTGAAGCCATTGTTTAAGAAAAATCAACTAAACTTTTCAATTAATTCAATTTTTTTTATTAATTACATGTCATCTTAATCATCTCTGGCATCTCAGTAATTATTAAGAATTTATCGGTATTCTTTAATTATTTATCAATATATCTACTTTTATTATAGATTCTAAAACAGAACCAATTTAATCTTTAATACCCTTCTTCTTATTGTAACAATCTTTAAATTATTTACAAAAATCTTCTTAGTTTTCTATTTTCTCTTGAATTATATATAAAAAATGAATATTTCTTGATATTTTATGTTTCAATTTTAATTCCAATTTTATTTAAATTATTTCAGAATCTGATGCATTTAACTAAAATATAAAATATATATTAACTTTTATTTCATTTAATTTATTTTCATAATCCTTTAAATGACTTTACAAAATTAATTTAATTGAATCTTCTTTAATATTTAAAATATTGTAATATAAATTTAAATCTTACAAACCACAAAATTGATTTTCAAAAGATTGTATGCACTTAATCACTTTTACAACAAATTACAAAAAAAAATCACTTGATTTACGAACTATAAACATTACTATAGACTATAAGATTAATTAAATTTTTACATCTTAATCTTCTACACATTTCTTCTCTTAATTCAATATTTAATTTATTTTCATATAATAATCATCAGACATCCTTTGAGTTTAAAATATAGCTGAAATTTCATTACTATTAAAAGGATAGGATTTATATAAACTATTTATAGATTTACATAAGACTTAAATAAAAAATAAATATGTATGTCTCAATAATTCTTAAACTAAATCTTCATTTACAAATTATTTACGATGAATAATTTCATCAAATCTATTACCATTTTTTTATACAAAACCTTATGATTTCTTATTCTCAGGCATAACAATCTACTTATCAGATTTTAAATTTATTTCTATGAATTTTTAGTTTCTGATAATATAATAAGGTTCATAATTTTGATCATAAACTTTCGGTTTTTAGACAAGGATACATAACTATTTTGAACTTCTTTTAAAACAATTAAATTATTCTTAAAGAATGCTTAATTAAAAAAATTTCTTATTTGATTATTACATTAAAAAACCGTTTTAATTTTAAATATTGTATAACTATTTTTCAAGTATCAAAATTTCTTCATTTAAAGGATTTAATGCTTAGTTTATTTCATTTTTTTACTATTAAAGATAATTTATATCTTAATTAAGATTTTCTAAAACCTATTTTTATGAGTTAATGTAATCCTTCATTTTTTGAGATAACAATGTTATTTTTGAGATATTCTTGAATTCTATTTCAATCTAAGGAAAACTTAATTATCCATTCTATACTTTTAATTAATTATACTCAATATTTATGTCTATCAAAGTATCAATTTAATTATTTAGTAACTAAAAATACTCAAAAAAAGGTTAATAAGTTTTGTAGAAATTTTCATCATCATTATTTATAGAGTATATTTGAGAATGCAATTTAATTAATTCGCTTAGTTAATATTATTTTTTTTAAGTTTCTGTTTGTACATTTATTTTTGCATTAATTGATTTTTATTTTGACTGAAATTTTGGGTAAGTTTTTTAAATTTCTACATTATAAAGGGTAGGAAGATACTTCAAATTATTTTATATATCCTAATTACTCCATAAAATGATTGATTTTTAATTTTTTTCTTAAGCTTTCAAAGTTTGTCTATGAGTTTATGATTTTTTTTCTTACATCTTAATTTTTAATCTTTTAATTATATTCAGAAAATAGTTGTAAATGTACATTTATTTAAATAAATATTAAAATAATATGTAAATTTTCATATTAAAAAAAACAATATAATCAACATAATCAAGACATAGACTCACGTTTTGATGATTATTGAGTTGAAAAATTTTTACTTAATCTTGATTTCTATTTATATACTTTTGCTTGTTCCTTTATTTAAATAAGTTTTTCTGGTTCTCCTTAATTAAATCTTGTAAATGAAATAGAGCTTTCATCTAATTTTATCTAATATTAATATATTATATACTTCAAAATTGATTTTCTAAAATAAAGATCGACTAAATTCAAACAAAGGAGATGTCTCATCTAAATTTTTATTTAATAGACTTTTTAACTTCAATAATTTTCCAAAATCAAGAGACATTTTTAAATTATAAACTATTAACTTACAAGAATCTTCAAATTTCCATGGACTTAAACCACATTTTTAATCAAAACTAGGCAAATCAATAATCGGCTATACTTTATCTATAAATTAATAATTATTTTACCTACAAATAATAATAACCCATTTCTTAAACCTTCAGAAAATTAATAATTCATTTATACATTATCAAAGTTTCCATTTATATTAATTACACAAAATTCACCATCTCCTTAATTTTTTTCTTTATAATCAATCAGTAAATTTTAATTATTAGATTCTATTAAGTATTCATCCTAAATATCAGGCATCTTTAAATTTATTTTTTACTTTTTTAAATTTAAATTTCCTTATTCAAACGTAATAATAATATAAGATGAACCTAAAGAAGATTCAGGTATTACAAATTGTGAATTTTAAATAGAGATTTTGTAATTAAAACTATCTTTTTCTTTTAGAAAATCTTCTTCTTATTTAATTTGTAATTATAAATCAAAATCTTTTTAATATCTCTCTTTCAATTCATTTAAGTTTCTTTATAGAATTTCTTCTATTCTTTATTGAAATGCCTCTAATTCCTTTAAATATCTTGAAATCAAATAGAATTTAACATTTTTTATTGATATTACCTTATTTTCTAATTTAAAAATAAAAAGTTATTAATTATCAATAGGTTCTATTAAATTTTAATATAAGAATTATTCATTATTTATATTTTGAGGTTTCATTTCAATTTATGATAATGATAATTCTAAATTAGCTTAGCTTTTTTTCTTCATTTAAATTTGATGAAATTAAAATAAAAAAAAATCTTATTCTAAATCTTATAATTTAATAATTAAGGATTCCACATATAATTCAATAGCATATTTATTAGATTTTTTTTAATTATTAGCATTTTTTACAAACAAATTTACACCAAGAGATTTTTCAATTTATTCATTAATAAATAGTTCTTGTTAAAAAATAAACTTTAATAAATGTTATTTTAAAGAAATAGATTCTTCAATATTGATTAAATAAAAACTATTGATAGCTATTAATAAATCTTAAATTTTTTATTAAGATAGTATTATTTTAGCTTATTCAATTTATAATTTAATTAAAGGATATGAATTTTAAAATGATAAAGTTATATGTAAAGCATAGGAAGCTCTTTAAGTTCCTGTTTCTTTTCCAGGCATAACTAATAGATTTTCTTTTTATCTTCCCATAATACTAATTTGAATATCATTAACTGATAAACGAAGTTCTTCCTTTTATTTTGTAACATTGATAATTGTGATATCAATTTATGATACTTAGTTAAAATTGAATTTAATAAAATCACATTTAATTATTTGATCTTCTTCAAAAGAATTAACAGATTATCTATTTTTTTATTATTAACTTGAATTTATATTTGGATAAACACTTTAAATGGTTCTCTTTTAAAGAGAATTTCCTCTAATTCTACCCATCAAATTAATTTAAATAAATGCTCTTAATTATCTTAATTTAAATAGAGTTTCATTAGATTTTAAGTAAATATTTTAAATAAGAGCACATACAATTAAATCATCAAGAAGTTTTAATGGATTTTATTTTAATTTTAATTTTTCTCTTTCTTATCTGATAAGATCTTTATTAATTAAGTTATAAGCATTTTCTTAAACATTTTTAATTGTTAAAATATTTTTAATAATTGTAATAAGATTATAAGTAGCAAATTAATTACTAAATATAGCTTTGATATTATCAATTCCAAAGAATATTTTGGTTTTAGAGTTTTTTTCTTTTTAATAATCATCAATTACACAAGATAGCATTTGAGATCTTAAAGGTTGATTAAAATAATAAAGTAAATAAATAGGAGCTTTATTATATATGTTAGAAGTTATATAGACAGACTATTACATTTAATCTTTTTCTTTTTCATCATATTGAATAAAATCTTAATTAAACATTTCTTTTTCTTTATTTCTACAATAAAAAACAAATTTATCATCAAGTTTATCAGCTAATCGATCAGATTCTTAAACTAATAATGAGGGCTGGAATATAAAATAATTAATATCAGGATTTTTTTCATTGATTTCATCTTAAGAAATATGTTCAAATAATTATTATTTTTATTATTTTTTTTATTATTATTATTTTGTTCCTATTTCTTTAAGAGATATATTTCTTTCTAATTAAGAATGTTAAACAGGAACTTTATCTAATTTATATATGCTATTTTAATGTGAATCATCACTATTTTATGGTGTTCTTTAACAATGAATTGTAAGAGTATTTTTAAAGTATCCTTTATCACGAGTTATTATAAATAATGGCATTTCAATTAATGTAATATAACAAGTACTTTTTGTAGACTTAGGTGTACTAGCAAATTAAATTTTTATTCCATCAAGTTTGTTCTTTTCTTTTATCGATTATTAGGATATTGATTTTAAATTAAATTAATCTTTCATTTTTCTTTCATTTTTTCTTTTGATTATTAAATTATTTTCAAATTCTAATAATGTAAATAAATTAATATCATTTTGAATATTTGGCATTTAACCAAATATAATATTGCTTAAATAAAGGCTCTTTCTATATTTTATTATACAATGTTTACAGTCCTTTTTTTATTTTTTATGTTCATTTAATAATAATTATAATTCTGCTTTTATTAAACTATCTTTGCTCATTGAATATCTATTTTCTTAAAATTTTCTTTTATTTTTTTTATCATAATTTTTATTTAAAATCATTAACAATTCTATAAAACAAACTTAAGAATCATTTATTTATAAATCTAACCATGGAAATTAAATATAGAGTTTCTTATCAGTCAACAAAGGATGATTCTATATAATAGAATCTAATTAAAATAAAATTATCTAAGTTTTTAATATTTATGATTTTATTCCAGTAATTTTATTTTAAGATTTTATATTATTTAGATTAGGCTAATTAAATCTTTAATCTTAATTTAATGTTGATGAATGTTTAATTTGATGTTAGGATTAAGTTTATCGTTATTAATATTTATGTTATTAATTAAAAGAAGGAGAATTTAATTATTCTTTACCATTTTTAAATGATTGCATTTATTTTTCATAGCTTTTTATTTCTTCATTATAATATTTATAATCTATTGAAAAATATTTATGAGCAATTAATATTTTTTCAATTATTAATTTCTTTATGAAATAATAATTTTATTAAAGATTAAAAGCAGTTTTTTCAGCTTATGAAAATTCTGTTAAACAATTTTAATAATCTTTATCATCTAAATTTACTGTTTAAACAAGAATATTTTAAAATTGAATCTTTAATTCTGTTTTAATCTTTCCAGATATAGAATCAGAAACTATTTTTACCTTTAATTTACCATCCATTTATAAATCAAATTTCCATTAAGGTTGAGTGTAAATTTCTTTATTTAAAGGTTTGCTTTTGACAATACATTCTAATAATTTTTGATCTGCTTTGCATTATTTATATGATGGAGACTTAAATATTTATTATTTGTTATATTATATAAAATGTAAAAGTTAAGAAACAGTTTTAGTAGATATTAAAGTCTAAAAAGGCTTCAATTATATTATTATTTGACTGAATTTTGTTTACTATATAGGTATATTACCATCTTTTTAAATTCCTTTCTTTTAATCATTATTTGATATAATCCTATATTCAGATTATTCACCTAATAAGGATAGACAAACTGTTAATGTACAAATTTCTTTTTCTTTCAATTCTGAAATCAATGGAAAATTTAATTTGTCTTTTAAATTGTAAATACATATTGGTAGTAATATTTCACCATATTCTTCTATAAATGGAATAAATAAAACTCTTTTTATAATGTCTACTAATTTACTATGAGCATCTTATATAAATAAACTTTTATCATTATTATCACATTATACCCAATGATTATGTTTCTCTTTTTCTAAAGATGATATTGCAGCATTTCTAAGAAAATCCCATTTTTTTTCTGTATATTATTATTATGATATATGTATAAAACAATTATCTTCTTGCTCTTATCTATCATCAAAATATTTATCATATGATTTATATTATTCTAAAGTAAAATCTTAGAAATTATTCTTATCTTTTTCATAATCATCTAAAAATGATTTTACATTTCCCATTTAATTTTATTTTAAAAATTCTCCCAACAATTAATAACAGAGTTCACTATTAAGAAATTATTAAGAATCATTTGTAATTGATATTTCAAAAATTTCATTAAAGAAATCTGAGTATTTTACATATGATTTTTTTTTTTGATTAAATTATTATTATTATTATGATTATTATTATTATTATTATTATGATTATTATTATGATTATTATTATTATTATTATTATTATTATTATTATTATTATTATTATTATTATTATTATTATTATTATTATTATTATTATTATTATTATTATTATTATTATTATTATTATTATTATTATTATTATTATTATTATTATTATTATTATTATTATTATTATTATTATTATTATTATTATTATTATTATTATTATTATTATTATTATTATTATTATTATTATTATTATTATTATTATTATTATTATTATTATTATTATTATTATTATTATTATTATTATTATTATTATTATTATTATTATTATTATTATTATTATTATTATTATTATTATTATTATTATTATTATTATTATTATTATTATTATTATTATTATTATTATTATTATTATTATTATTATTATTATTATTATTATTATTATTATTATTATTATTATTATTATTATTATTATTATTATTATTATTATTATTATTATTATTATTATTATTATTATTATTATTATTATTATTATTATTATTATTATTATTATTATTATTATTATTATTATTATTATTATTATTATTATTATTATTATTATTATTATTATTATTATTATTATTATTATTATTATTATTATTATTATTATTATTATTATTATTATTATTATTATTATTATTATTATTATTATTATTATTATTATTATTATTATTATTATTATGATTATTATGGTTATTAAATTTATAACGATGTTAAATGTTTTAAGGATGATACTTATTAATTATTACCAGAAAATAAAGGTGATTATATATTTGTAGAATCTTATTCTTCCATAACTTTTAATAACATACCTGGAGCTATAATCCTAATATCACCTATATAAATTCTATATAGATGATCTTTTGATTTCTTCATAGATGGTGTTTAAATAGCTCCATTTTAATAAATAAATAATGGAACTCTTATTCCTATAAAATCGATCATTAAAATAAATTTTTAATGAGAGAGTTGATCATTGATTTGTTTAAATTCGGATATATTACTTTTTTCTAAATAATTAGATGATTATGATACAATAGATCCAACTCCATTTAAATCTTCAATATCTTCATAAAAACTATCAACTACTTTTGCTGTGTGAAATGATTTATCTTCATTTTATTTTTAGGTCTCTTAATAAACTTAATTAAAGCTATTTATATGAGATGATTATCTTGATTTTTTTCTAGAATAAGCTGCCTTTTTTAACAAACGAATATGATATTTACATTAACAAAATTAAAATATTTTTGTATTTTCAGGTGTGTATTTAACATAATTAGCTGTTCTATATTCAAATAACAATATAAAAATAGAATGAACTTCTAAAGTAAATGATATTTTAATCTAATCAGGATGATTATTTTCTCCCTTTAAATAACTTTATAAAACATTTGTTTTATCTCTTTCTAAAATTTCATACAAACTTATTTTTTCATCTAATTCCAATTCTATAGGTATATCATCATTCCTTTTATTATGATCTTTAAAAGCATTTTGATTATTAATTGTATTTGTCCAAATTTCTAATAATGGTTTTACACTTTATTTATTTTATCCATCTTTAGATGAATTATAATATCTTTTAGCTTCTATTCTTATTTCTTAAAATGCCCATTCTCGATATTTTAATAAATCTTTTAAAGATAGATCTTCTTCACATTTTGCTATTTTAGATTCATCTTTTATAGTCCAAGATGATAACCATGGAACTAAAATTATTGTTTACTTTCTTTTATATAATTCAATATATCGTTTCATTAAAACAAGTTTTTTTGAAGAATAACCTAAGTCTAATTTTTTACTCTTTTAATTAAGCATTATAGATTTTATCAAATATTTCCACCATTCTGATTATGCGTTTTTTATATCTTTTGTTGGTCTAAGATGAAAATTATCTTAAATCACTTCTTAACATGATAGAGTTTCATTTAATTTAATCAAATAATCTTTTTATTCTTTATTCAATTAAATTATTATTGGAGATTTTGTAAGTATTTATATTATTTAGATTGGTTGACTTAACTATTCTTAATTCCTGTTTATAACATATTTTATATCTATATCTATTGGAGTAAGGATCATTTAATCATCTTTTTTTTCCAATATTGTGAAAGGGTCATTTTTATATGAAATACTAAGCTTTTTTATTTCAATCAATTTATAAGTGCTATTAATATCACTGTTGAATAATTATTTAAAGTCTTTGTCTGTTGCCTTTATTTAAGCATCAAATTTTATTCGCAAGATTGTTTCATAACCAAAAATTGAATGATTTTTAAATCTTAGATTAAACTACTTAATTGTTATCGTTAAATTATTGTATATTCCATCAACAATTTTTTATATCCAATTGGGTGGAGATAGTTTTTCGAAATATTTTGCCATTTATTCTTCCCACAACTTAAGTTTATGTTTCTTTAAATTTTCAATTCCTTGAGTCTAACGATCCTTGATCTATGATATTTAATTAGCTTCTTAAATAGTACAAACAAGGAGGTCAATTCCATCTATGATCATTTCAGGTTGTTGTTTTTTGTAATTTAAAGGCATCTTTAAACAATAAAATTCATGAAACTTACATTGAGAGTGATCTAATTGATTTTGCCATCAATTATATACAAAGGAAATTTGAAATTGAGTAATGCTTATTTTTTAATGCATAAATTTTTCAACACAATGTTAGACGACATCCCTAAAGAAAACTTAAAATAAGGAACTTGAATACTTTAGCCATGTTGTTTTAAGAGAAATCTTACAAATATTCTAAAAGGTAAGATTAAAGTCTTCTAATAAAATATTCCTCAATATCCTTAGCCATTTAAATTATTATATTTAATCATAAAATAGGTATAAAATCATAGAGATTCTTGTTTAATGAATATATGTAAATAATTACTTTAGAAGATATTAAAACAATCTAGATTATTAATTAAGATCTAATTAAAAAATAATTATTTTTTAAAGATAACGATAAGATAATTTTAAACTTATGATATTTGATACTTAAATTCCTCATTTTGAATAAAGGATGTCATAATGTCCTGGTCTGTATAATAAATTAATGAAAACAGAATTTTAATCTGCATCTTCTGGGATTTAGAAAATAGTAGCATCATATGTAGCCACATTGCCATCTAAATAGAAAATTCTAATAGGAATTTATAAATAATTCTATAATGCTATAATTTACATCTAAAAATAGTTTAATTATTACTTGATCTGCTTCTCTATCAATAGGATCAACTTCTTATTAACAAAATAATTCAACTGTTCCAGTTTCTATATATCCTTCAAATAAAAATGCATTTGCTTTGATATATCCAGATGTCAACATTCTCATGTACATAATAAGATAATCAGATGTGACTTTATTACAGAAAGCATCGACGATTCCTTAAATAGTAATGTTATTAGGACATAATTTAATTTATTTCATAATTTCCTACATATAGTTAATAAGCATACATCATAAAAATCATCAATAACAATTGATTCATATCCTACAGCTTTTAAATCTGTCTTTGAATTAGTAATAATATTGCTGAACTTATTTAATAGTTATTAATCTTTAAATTGAATAATTTATTCGAAAATTCTAAAAAGAACTGCTCTATAGAAGCAACTCCCATCCCTTCTAACTCTTCTAAAAAATGGATAAGATTAACGGATTTTCTAGAAATTCATCTTAATAATTTACTTGAATCTTTTATAGAAAGCCTTAATTTTCTAAATATTCTGATTCTAGTATTTGCAATTCTATTGGCTAAGTAATAATAAATGGATCCTATGCTTCTATTTCATTTTTTATATTATCCAATTACATTATATGTTACTCATATAATTCTTGATTATATGCATATTGATTAGAAGATTATTAACTCATTATTATTTTTTATTTATTTTTTTAGGTATAAATTATTATTCAAATCCATTTTCTACTTCTCTGTTTAGTTTTATAAGTTTTCTCTATACTTTGCATTATCGATGAGTGTTAACAATTTAAACAATTCTTTCATGCTTTTCTGAAGAAAGAATATTCTCAGGAATCTACTAATTTACTTAATTTGATTATTCCCTTTAAATATTATTTTATCCTACGCAACTTCCCATTATTTATAATATTAATGGACTTTCAAAAATTTATAAATCTATAACTATTATTCAATAACTAAAAACTTTTCATTAAGCTCAATATCTAACTCATTAAAGTTGATATTTTCAAATATTAAAACATCTTCATTTTCTTAATGCTACTATAATTATTTTATTTATAAATAAAATGTTGCTATCTTTATATGATGATGATCCATTAACTTTGAGTCAATCAAAAGTTGAATAGTTTGAACTTAAACTCACTTTTGACATTTAATTTTTATTATAGGTTGATTTCAATTTTAATACTCCTAAAATCTAAATTGCAATGTAAAATCTCAACTTTAAAGAGTAAGATCTAATTTAAAAGAAATTCTCTAATTTTCTACTCTCTGGAGAAGATAATGATTTAGCTGAATAAAGATATTATCTTCATTTACATCAAATTGCACATAGAAGAAAATTACTAGTTAAAGAAAGAAATAAAATCAAAAAAGAAGAAATTGAAATATTAAAAAATGATTAATTAATGAATACTAGATATTATTCATAAACTGAGAGTTTTATTAATTATAATATAGAAAATCCAATATCATTATTAGATAAAAGAATTGAATTATAGTAAATTAAAAAAGATAAAACTCAATTAATTATTAAGAATTAAATAAGGGAATAAATTGAAGAAGAATTAAAAATATTAAATGAAAATAAGATATAAGAATTAGAAAATTTAAGAATCAAAAAACTTAAAAAACTAAATCTTAAATCTATAAGTGATAGAGCACATTCTTTTAATCTTAAAACTTAATAAATTGCAAAAAAACATTAATAAATAATTTAATTAGAAGAACAAAAAGCATTTCAAAGATAGAAAGAAATTCTTTAAAAAGATTAATTTGAGTAAAAATTCTTTTATTTTTAGATAAGATGATTCAGAAAGAGGGGTTCTAAATAAAATTAAATAAAAAGAAAAAGAGCTCAAAGAATTACTCAAATAAAAATAAGTCAATGATAAAATTAAATTAATCAAATAACAAGAAATTTAATAATGTAGTGATTTATATACAAAGATATAATCTAAATTAAATAAATCTTAAGTAAATAGACTTAATTATTATGATAATAATAAGACAACTATTCCTTAAATAATTCATTCTCATCACAAAATTGAAGAAACCCAAAAAGTTTTAGAAAAATATATCTAAAAATAAATAAGATTTATTAGTAATTCAAAAGATTCTTAAAGATAATCTAAATTAAAAAAAAGAAAAAATTTCAAATAAAATATTAATATAGAAAAATAAAATAATCATACAAAAATTGAGGAATCTAATACTGAAAAAAAGAGTAAACAAATATCTCCTCAGTTAAATAAGAAAACTAAGTCTCGAAGTTTAGTCAATTTAGAAAAGATTAATCTTTAATAATAAGAAAGAGTCAATAAAGTATTCGAAAAATAAAGATCAAGCAGCATTCTCTAATCTTAAATAAGAGAAAAAAAATAAATTCTTAGAGAAGCAAGCAAAAGTAGTTTTTAATAAAGAAATCTATTCTATGAACTTTAGAATGATTTATCTAAAATTAAAAAAAATGTTTCAAAAGAATTTTTGTTTAAGTAAATTTCCAAATTGGATTGTTTAGATATAATAAATAAGTATTATAAATGAATTAAATTTTATTGAACTTAAATTATCAATCTACATCATCGATTATATTTCACTATCAATTTACTATCATAAATATTATAAGTCCTACCACAGAAATAAACTTAAAAAATTTTAAAGATAACTTTCCTAAAAACTGAATATTGTTAATTTAAATTTTAAGCAAAAACTCTAAATCAAATACATGAAGGGTATTAAAATCAACCAAATCTAAAAAAGAAGTTCCGTAAAAAAACTATAATAACAAATCTCTAAGAATTATAAGTACTTTTAAGTGTTATATTAATTGATTCTGTGAATGAAATTTCTTTTTCTAATTTTTTTATCTAGTATATTATAGAAAATAAGAGAGGCATAATTTTCAATACTAATATATATTTTTTTATTTGGAAATTACAAGAAATGGAATAGTTATTAAATCAATCATCTTATTATCCTTAAATAATTCTTTATAAAATGACTTTTTCTAAACCCATTGAATTCCTGAACATAGTTTGTTCATTTAGTCCAAATTTTTTTTTAACTAGATTTGAATGAGGAAAAATCTCGTCCATATATGAAAACTCTTCGAAATTAAAATATGGCTTAAAGTCTTATCGTCTTGAATGAATTTATGATAGTTTATATTATTATAACTTATTTGCTTATTAAACATAATGACATATTTATTATTAGAGTTATTTTTTATCTTTAGTATTAAGATTAATTTGATACGAAGGTCTTGGCATTTTTTTAGCCTTAGGTTTTGGTATTTTGTCTACATTCATTTTTTATCTTCTTAATTAATTGATCACTTTCGTTGGAGGCAAACGAAGTTGTCTTTATTAATGCAATTAACTGACCATATTATCATATGAATCGTTTTCAGTTTTTAAATATTAATTGATCTGTAAATTCTTATTATTTTTAATATATTGAGTGATTGACTCATTATCTTATTTAAAGAATAGTAGTGTTTTTGCTGAACCAAGAAGTTGTTTATGAGTTTACTTCTCGAGAAATATTATTGGAAGAATTTCATTACTCATAAATATATATAATAATAATTATGTTCTTTTAATAAAATTTTACAAAATATTTATTCATCAATTAGAAAATTAAATAAAATTTTTCCATTATTAAAAATAAATTTTAATCTTTAATATAAAATTTGGTTCTCAATTTATAAATAAGATGTATTTTAACAACCATTTTTTAAACATCAAATTCTATGTCTGTTTAAAAACTAAAAATTTCATTTTTACTGTATTATTATTGTTGTTATAATTAAAATAACAATAAAAAGAATAAAAATTTAAAGTTTAAATGATTACAAATTGTTAAAAGGTAAAAATTAATTATGTAAATTTTTGTGATAATGAAGTAAATTAAATTAATGTTAAGTGGTTATTCTATTAAAATGAAAAACAATAATAAAAAAAATTTATCAATTTTTAATCATTGATACACAGTTACATTTCATTTAACTTCATAAATTAATAATCTGTATGGTCTAACATCTTCAGAATTATTTATTAAAAAGTATCGTTTCTTTTTCATGTCTTCAGACTATCGGATTTTTTTTGGATTAACTCTAGACATAAATATAGCAGCAAATTTTTTATTTTATACTTATACTGGACTTGCATACCCATCTTCAAAACACACATTAAATTAATCTGAGAAATATATTCCATTCCCTACTTGCACAGTTTTTCCAAATTCATCAATACATTATTGATATTAATAAAAACTATTTTCTCCTACCTTCAGATTAGTTTTTATAATTTGGTTTACACACCAATTTTTTGTTCCATGAAACATAATTCTCCATTCATTTTTGTTACCATTCATTTTAATCCATTCTTAATCCTCACCATATTTGATTATATTTAAACCGTATCCATAACATCCTTTAGGAAAATAATAATCATATCTGTGATCTTGAGGACCTCTTTTTTCAGATTCGAGTAAATGATCCCAAACCATATTAAATCTACTATCAAAATCATTACGAGAAAGCCCTAATCCTTGCTTTTCCATTTCTTAAACTTTCACAAAATAATTAAATATTTCTATATCACCATTTAAATTTTCTTCTAAAAATTACAAGCTTTTGGAGATATTATGTAAATCTTTTATACTCTTAATCTTAAATAGTATTATGCTACTTCCCTTTTTTATGTCTAAAATTTCTACTTCAGATGTACAAATATTCAAAATTTTAGAAACATTTTCCCTAAATTATGTTAGATATTGATCTCTAAACATATCATTTTCAATTAATTAATCATACTAAACCTCTTATGTTCTGAATTTAAAGCATTCTTAATCATCACCATAAACTCCGATTAAAGAGTCAAACCCACATGAAAATTGTTACTCTGTCAATAATAGTTCTCTATTTTAATCTCTTGCTAAACATTCTTTTAATACATAAAACATTAGCTCTGGGTTATCTTTTTCTATTCTTTAATTAATCTCGGGCATTATTATAGATTTCCCTTATTAACTTTATTTTAAGAGTGAAATTAATTCAATTTTCAATTGACTCTTTGTATAAAATTTTTGCTCTTTTGTGATTTCGTCCTATTCCTCATCTAATTTTCTGATTTCTGTTTATAGATGAATTATTTATTCATCAATAGGCTTTTGTTTTATTATTATTGATCTTTTGATATTTTAATGAATAAAAGATAGATTATCTTCATTACTTTTATATTACCAAATTATCTCACTTTTTGATTAATTTTATTTCTACTTTTAAAATATTTGACTTGGTATTGACATGTAATTCAATTATTTTATTATTAATTCTGATAGAATTATAAGTATTTTAGAGGTTTAAAATAATATTTCTATTTTTCAATATTTATCAAATAATTACATATTAATCGGAAAATTAATAAGTGCGAATTTTAAATAATTGATTTATATTATTTCTTAATAAAGTAAATGAGCTATGGACGATGAATCCAAAATAAGATTATAATTTCTTAAATGGTATAAAATAAATTTTTAAACTTGTTATAATTTAATATATATAAATTAGTTTTTATAAAAAGCTCTAAAATATTTCAAAAATAAATGTCAATATTTTAAGAATTACAGGCTTCATTACAATTATAGTAAAATTAAGTAGCCAAAGTATGATCCTTCCAAATTATTATTATTAATATAAATATAAATTTTAAATATTAAAAAATTTATTATTTTAT